>CAJNDT010000746.1:15000-125000 GCA_905221615.1 Symbiodinium sp. CCMP2592 | reverse complement strand
CATATATATATACATATATATATATATATATTTACCGTCACCCCTACTAACTGCTACTGCTGCTGCCGCTGCCTCCGCGCTGATGCTCTGCGCTGCTGCTGCTTTATCTGCTGCTGGTACGATCCAAAGAACAGAAATACTCTCTAAGTTAAGCCGTGACAAAGGGGTGTCGCTGTTAAGGATTGTTAGGTTCATGGGAGGTTGAATAATATTTCCATTTCGTAAAGCTTTCTAGAATTGTGGAATTGACGTCATACTGCAATGGGGATCTACGCAGAACCTACTCTACAGCTGATCATACGCTATCCTTGTTTCAGCTGACTTTGAGGTCCGTGCCCGAACCCGGAAATCCTAGTACGGGGGAATGCTGCCCAAAGCCGACCAGCCCATACCCTAAAAGTAAACAACCTAAACGAAAACCCCCAAACTAAAACCCTAAAACCAAGCCAAAACAACAACGGAGAGAACGCACCGTTGCTTCGTACTTCATCAAGTCGACAAGTGATCAGGCCTCAGCCGCGCGACAATCGCCCAATTAATTTCTTATGATTTACCAGTGGTGCGACTTGTGCTAGTACACGGTAAAGCCTCAAATGCCAAAAGCTTGAAATGCAACCCCGAACCCGAGGCCTCGACCACGCAAACATGCAAAAGTTCAGAGTTGTCCTGTCCGAATGAACCTACTCCTCTGAAATACAGAAGACTTGAACATGTAACCCCAACCCACCCAAACGCACACCACAGAATATATACCGAGGAACAAAATATCCGAGCCACTAGCAAGGCAGCACAACGACCCAAACTCCTACTCAAAGGGTACGCAATCCCGTATACCAAGCACGCTGACCGAAGAAGAAGCATAACCGGCATAGACACGTTTTTTCGAGCCGCTCACTGTCCCGACAACGAAAGCTCAGAGGAACAAAGTATACGAGCCATTAGCAAGGCGGCGCAAAAAACCTAAACTCTTAGTCAAAAGCTACGCAATCCCGTATACCAAACACGCCGACCGAACAGACCAAGTAAAACCGGCATAGAAACATCTTTTCGAGGGACTCAGTGTCCAACCCCACCAGAGTTCGAAAGAACAAACTAGCAAGGCGGCACAACGACCCAAACTCCTTAGTCAAAAGGTACGCAGTCCCGTGTACCAAGCATGCCGACCGAACAGGAAAAGCAGAACCGGCAGTGACACATTTTTTCGAGCCATTCGCTGTCCCGACAACCAAAGTTCAGAGTAACAAAATGCCTCAAAGTGCCCGAGCCACTAGCAAGGCGGCACGTCGACCCAAACTCCTAGTCAAAAGGTACGCAATCCCATATACAACGCCGACCGAACAGACCAAGTCAAACCGGCATCGACACATTTTTTCGAGGGACTCACTGCTTCGACCACAACCCCTGGAAGCTCTTGGCCCCCGGCGATCTTTTTCGCCGGCAGTCCACCAGCAGGAGGCTTTGGGAAGGAGGTTTCGGAGTATTTCGGAGTTTAGTGTTGGGCGTGTAATATAATGGATTACATTGGAGTGTGTTGTAATTGGAGGTTTCGAGGCTTCCAACATCCACTCACCTTCTCTTCTTCTCTCCTTAAACTCCTTAACAAACAGCGGTTGTAACTCTCACGCATATGCGCATACACATACACATACACACACACACACACAAAAAAAAAACACACACACACACACACACACACACACGAACGCACGTACACGCACGCACGCACACGCACGCACACGGATGTGCAGGGAGAGAGCAAGAGAGGCAAGTCAGGACTAACAAACAACTGCGCTGTTTCTTCGGCACAGGACAGACTGCCCTTTCAAGTGTTTGGAAAAACACGGAGAACCTTGCTTTGCAACAAAGCAAAATTTTTGCAGACCTACCTTCTACACGTCTACCGAAACAAGAAAGGATGTAGACCTAGACCATGCACGGTCCTCCTTGGCCGTGCCTCGCACTGACAGATTTGATAAGGCCTTCGATGCTGCTGGCACGCGATACAAACGTTTGGCGTAAACCTGTGTCTACGAACTCGTGCTACGGGATTAGGGGCTGGTGCCTCAAGCGCGCTCACAGGCGGCGGTGCGTCACCGTTGTTCCTCGCTTTCTTCTCAGCTTTCGCTTCGATAGGGTTGATAGGGAAGCAGGGGCCGGAGGCTAAGGAGCGTTCGCAGGCGTCGCGGCGTCACCGTCGTTCCGTGCTTTCTTGTTAGCTTTCGTTTCAAGAGCGATGACCTGCATGAGAGCGATGCAGATCATGAGAGCCAGAACCCTCGCAAATCAATCAAGGCCTCCTTCTGCAAGTTGATTACTGTGCGCTTCGCCGCGGTGAGCTGACAAGCAAGAAGAGCATCTACACTTGCGGGTTTACTAGAGCGATCTTGGCGTGAGTATCTGGCCTCTAGCTCAGCCACCTCGAGTGCAGCTTTCACGCGGGCGATTTTCGTGGTCATGCTTCTGAGAGGACACAAGCTAGGAACGGAGACGCGCGGAAAAAACCCAAAATGCTATGGCAGGCAGCTACTGCAGTGGCTACAAATACACTTGCCACGTCAGGCGTGTAACTCCACCAACAGTTTTGGCATATGTAGCTCGCGCACAGCAGGCTGCACACTGCACAATTGAACCGATTGACCTGTGGTTTTCTCTCTTCGCAAACTGCCAAGGCTCCAAGATCCGCTGCATGTCGAACATGCAGATACTTCGTAGACCCTGTGAAGAACTAACTGTCAGCACAACTGCCATACCTGCGCCTCTAGATTAGAGACTCAATCTTATTTAAGTTTTGGATTGGTTGGCTTCAAAAACCCTCTCCACCACATCAGATTGGAGAATTGGGCTTCTAAGCCCATCCTTCGAAGAGCAAACGCCCAGGTCCTGTGCAGGCAAGATCCCTTGGTTCAGCAAATTCGTATGAATTTGCTTCGCTTTGTCGATTGAAAAAGGGAGCTTCATATGTAGCACGGGTTATTAATGCAGGCGCTTGGAGTACACTGCGCCCGAGAATTGCCTGACTGGTCGGTCGGAAAGCTAGCTCTGGAAGGCAAAGATTGCCCATATCAGTTATGCGCAAGCAAAGTGATAAGAAACCCTCCTTTACATGGCTACCAGCACACATGACTCCAGCCCTCTTGTGCAATGCAATATAACGCAAACCACACCATTTCGTAAGTAAGCAAGCAAGGCCTTTGGAGGTAATTATAATGATCTGTTTCCCCTCGGTCGGGGGATCATTTTGGGATTTGGAGGTTCAAGGGGAACAAAAGGGGTTCCCTTGGAAAAAAACGGAAGGAAGCGAAGACGTCGGCGAAGATACCAAAGGAATCGAAGGGGGTCAAAAAAAGTCAGGGGAAAAAAATTAAAGTACGCACGTCAATACCCAACAATTTGAAGGGAATGGGGCTCCAACTCAAGGAAATTGGGGGGATTGATTTTTCAAAGTTTTCGGTTGAAATCCCAAGGGAAAACAAATCCAGGGGAAGATGAATAATCCTTCATGATTTGTGCGGCACTTTTAAAATCTTAAGAACCCTTAAAAAACTTAAGATTCATTAATGTGGGAAGGCGCTCAAATGCTCTCATCACCTGAACATGTTGAAAACCAGACACGGTGCTTTCAAAATTGTTTGAAGGGTTTTAAAGATTTTTAAAATTCTAAATGGGCCGCGCCTCGCCCAATATAATTTAGTTTCTTTCAAAAATTTTTCGGATTTTTCAGAACTGGATAGAATCTAAGGGTCCTGTTAAAATGTTAAAGCGCCCTTTACAATTTCAAAGGGCCGTTTAAATTTTCAAAGGGCGGTTTAAATGTTTAAGAGAGCCCTTTAAATTTTTAGAAGGCTCTTTAAAGTCTTCAAAGGCCTTCAAATTCCTTAAATGTTTATGTGGCCTTTTAAATTTTTGATTTAAAGGGCCTTTTGAATTTTTAAAAGGGCCCTTAACTCCTTCACAATTTTGAAAGGCCTGTGTCTGGTAGCCGCAGTAGTAGTAGTAGTAGTAGTAGTAGTAGTAGTAGCAGTAGTCGTAGTAGTAACAGCAGCAGTAGTGTTATGACTCTCGCGGTGGTTTGATACAAACCATCTTGATGAGACTTGAAAAGTGGTAGGAATTTATATAATACCATGAACCAACATTAATTTAAGAGTAATGTGGTGAAGATTAAGATTTAGTAGAAACAGTAATCGTAGCACGAGTATTTATAACAGCAGCATTAGTAGAAGCAGCAGCAGTAGTCGTAGTAACAGTAGCAGTTTAATAGTAGTACTAGTAGTATTAGTATTAGTAGTATTACAGTATTAGTATTAGTAGTAGTAGTAGTAGTAGTAGTAGTAGTAGTAGAAGTAGCAGTAGTAGTAGTAGTTGTTGTTGTTCTTGTTATAAGTAGCAGTAAGTAGCAGTAAGTAGGAGTAAGTAGTAGTAAGTACTAGTAAGTAGTCGTAAGCAGTCGTAAGTAGTAGTAGCTGGAGCATATGCCACGACAAGAAACAGAGCCACGAAACTGGTACTTGTTTTCAAACTTGAGTACCGTGTTATGACGCGCATAAACAGTAGGCGCAAAGAATCGATCAGAATCTAATGGTATTTACAGTGTTTTGGGCTCCTACTGGCAGCTGCAACGACACAGCAGTTACATGGCCGAGATTGCTCCTGGGGGGGGTTACCATCTCAATGGCAGTAGTAGGAGCAGGCACAATAGCAGCGGCAGCTGCTGCGAACAGGTCGAAATGCATGGGTCTGTTGGTATTTCGCGGGGTGGGGGCGGAGGGTGGTGGTGGCATATATATATATATATATATATACATACATATATATATATATATATAAGGTAGCATGTTTATATAGACACACACGTTTATATACCTAGGCAGTCGCACGAGGCCTGACGTCGTTGGTAGACTGCGCAAGCCGTAAAAGCACACCAAAGAGTAAAAAAGCATGGATCTTTCGGGGGGGCAGCTAATAGTAATAGTAATGGCAATAACAATTTGTGTGAAAAGCGCCAAAGAAACGCGCAAACGCGAAAAGCGCGAAAAACACGAAAACACGAAAAACGCTAAAAACATGAACAACACGAAAAAGACAAAAAAACTCTAAAAAACGCTAAAAACACTAACAACTCGAAACGCGAAAACTGTAAAAACGCTAAAAACCAAAAACAAAAACAAAAAACGCTTGCTTGAGACGCTAGAGATGCTTGAGACGCTGGAGACGCTTAAGACGCCTGAGACGCCTTCCTGCGTCTGAGACGCTTTGCGCGTTGCTTCTTTAGAGCGCGCCGGGCCCCCAACCCCCGTGCAATCAAAATCGCAAACATTTAATTATGCGCATGTTTTGTTCGGCTGCGTCCGACTTGGATTCTGTGCCTCTGAACGCAAAAAGTGAAAAAATGATGTGCATGTATAGATATATTGATGTAGATGTAAGCAGTAAGCGTATACATAAGTGTGATTGTGTATATATATATATATGAACATATACAGAGAGGGAGAGATTTTTGCGTGCACGTAGTCTTTACATACATGTGCATCTATACATATATATATATATATATGTACCTCTATATATATATATATATATATATGTATAATACATATATGTATGTACATATATATATATATATATATATATGTACATACATATATATATATATATATATATATATACATTTGTGTATGCGTGTGTGTGTGCCTGCTTGCTTCGGCCGAGCAGACGCTCCGGCAAGCAGCTCAGGGACTCTTCGAAGGTCACAAGGCGCAGGGAGCGATGCGGGAACTCGCGGCTCCTGGGAGAGCTTGTGGAGTGGGGTTTAGGGGTCTCTAGGGCTTTGGATCTAGGGTTTAGGGTTTAGGGTTTAGGGTTTAGGGTCTTTGGGGCCTTTAGGGCTTAGGGTTATATTCTGGAGCCCCTGCCAAGCCTTGTGAAAAATATTTCTGTGATGGATTTTTTGAATCTGGCGGTGACTGGGGAATCGAGGATCTGTGAAACTTTCGCGCAAAATGTGCGAGTCTTGTGTTTCCGGGTGTCTTCGGATGTGCGAGCTTTTTGTGAGTTAGTTGTGATTCCAGTGTAACATAATCTGCGAAGACTTTGCGAAGTATTTGTGGCCCGTTTACAGAATTGGCCACGCCTGATTCCTGAAACCTCCGGAATCAGTCTTTGCCGAATCACAGGTCCTCTTTGCAAAAGAGTGATTCCCGGGATGAATTCTAGCTGCTAGCTGCCAGCTCAGTATGGCCTACGGCCTAGGTCTTGGTGGACTTGCTGTGGACCTGACGCGCAGCTGGGCGACACAAGTCCTCCAAGGATTCACAGATATGGCACATGCCATCCAAGGATTCACGCCTCTTCTGAAGCAACATATAAACAAAATTTTTAAACATCACCCTCAAATTCTTCACAGATTCTGCAGGCCTTGATTTCGGGAATCACTCTTTCTTCACAAAGCATTCACAGATTCCTGCAGTAGGAAACACAAAGTCTTCACAGAAAAATTTCTGTCAACCACATCAGAGCTTGCCAGGAATCAATGTCTTAAGTTTAGGGTCTTTACGGTTTAGGGTTGAGGGTTCGGGGTTTAGGGGTCGGGGTTTAGGGTTTAGGGAAGCCCTGACCTCAGGTAATTTAAACAAGGACCCAGTGATAGCAGCCCAGCTGCAAGTCTTTCTCTAAGACTCGTTTGATCCTCTTGCCTGGGCTTTTAAGTAACCAGGGAGAAAAAGTATAAACTTCTATTTCATCATGGTTCCATTAAGAAAAAAGTATTAAAGTATGGTACTCCAAAGCCCAGTTGCAGATGTCGGAGTCTGGAACGAGGACGGCGACACGCCCATGTAAGCTGATGTCAGGGAACGTCCTGGGACCCAGTGACTCCAAGATCCCTAGGGTTCCTTTAAGGGATCTATAAGGGATCTATAGGGTTTAGGGTTTAGGGGACTCCAATATCCCTAGGGTTCCTCTAAGGGATCTATAGGGTTTAGGGTTTAGGGGATTCTAATATCCCTTAATTAAGGAATATACCTTACATCATATTTGGGATCCTACTACGTGTGAAGGCACATTCCTGCATTGAGAGATATAGCAGTCCCCTAGACCCTGAACCCTGGGATCTTTAGCCCACAAAGGCATGGAAAAAGCTTAGGCCTGCTTGTATCTTGGAGGAGACCCGGGCCAAGACTCCAACTGATCTAGTCTAGGGGCCTTAATAACTAGAATAGGGTTTGGGGGGCCCAGTATACTATCATCATACCAAGGCACCCCCAAAAAGGGATAGGTAAATTTTTAGGCCCCTATACTATAGAACCCTACCAAAGGCTCCTTCTAGCAATTCTCCTAGACCCCTTTAACAGGAACCCTGCAAGCCCTTGTAGAAACCATCCAAAACGGTGCCTCAATCATTATTCAGGTCCCTGTACTAATCCAGAGAGTCCAATACTGCTTATTTAATCTTCATATGATGATTTAAGTTATATTCCTTTAATTAAGGGGTATTGGGCTCTCTGGGAATCAAGAGAGGGGAAGCCAAGCGTCTTTGCCACATGCCAGAGTGCTTTGATGATATGCTCTGCATACGCCTTCGGCAAGTCCTCCCCCACCTCGTTGGCCGCATCGAAACCCTATCTATACAGGTACATATATATATATACATATATTCTCTACGTACATGTGTATACTGTATATATATATATATATATATATATTGCATGACTGGGGTGTTAAGATGTGCGTAAGCAACACAAACCCAGAGCGCAAGAGCATCTGAGCTGCTGGGTCGAACAGGAAGGTCTTCAGGGGCGGTCCGTCGGAGCCCAAAGAACTCGCAGGGTCCTCTCCCTTCGCGTTCAGCTGAAACCTTGGATGCAGGGCTTTGGGCTTAGGGGGCTGAGGGGTTAGGGGTTTGGGGGCTCAGGGGCTTCGGGTTCTAAAGAGTTACTTTCAGGGGTATTATGAGGATATACTGTGCACAACAACATGCACTCTTGGATTTGCGGGCTCCCAGATGCCTGCACACTTAAGCTCCCTCTTTCGACATGCCATGTGGGTGGTTGTCAAAATTATGATCCCTTTTTGGGTCCCGAATGTAGTACGGCACCGAATATTTAGGGTACCCAAAAAGCGACCCTAATTTTGACAACCGCCCATGTGCAAGGCAGGAGACGTGGCTGCGCCTGCGACAATGCGCTTAGTGCTGCGGACCACCTCGGAAAGATTCACCCTGGCCATGTCGGGATAGGTCCTTGGCTATAGGGTTTAGGGTTTAGAGTGTAGGGTTTAGGGTTTAAGGGTTCAGATGTCAAAGGGGAAAAGGAGGGACCCTTAATGGGGCCCCCTACCCCACAATGGGCGATATAATGGGTATATAATCGCTATATTAAGGGTATCTGGCCATGTCGGGATAGGTCCTTGGCTCTAGGTATAGGGTTGAGGGCTTGGAGTTTTGGGTTGAGGGCCCACCCTAAACCCTAAACCCTAAACCCTAAAACCTAAACCCTAAACCCTAAAACCTAAACCCTAAACCCCTAAAAAGTTGAGGGCTTAGGGTTTTGGGTTGGGGGGGCTTAGGGCTCCTGACGCTGTCTTAGTTGCTGAGTTCATAAGCCCCCAAAAGGGTACACTTTCAGTTTTATAGTGGGTAATATCATCCCAAAAAGTGTATCCACTCAGCTACTAAGGGATTGCGGTGGTGGCAATGCCGGCAGCAATGGAAAGCAGGAGGCAAGAGAGCTGCTCTGCTTGAGTTGTCTCTGGGATCATGGGATCATGTGGATCTAGGGTTTGGGCTGGCGTAGAAGCATGACCTTACTCCTATTTTTTGAGGTTTTAGAGTTTAGGGCTTTTCGGGATTTCAGGGTTAAGGACTTAGGGTATAGAGTTTAGGATCAAGGGTTTAGGGTTGAGGGCTTAGGCTCTGGACGCAGTCCGAAGCTCTGGCTTACCGAAGCAGATTGCGACTCATCTGACAGAAGCAGTCGGCGCTTTGCCGATAGGCTTGGGAGTAGCGTCGAGCTCATTTCCTAAGTGTTGCACGCATTTCCGACGGCTTGGTGCGATGCTTCAGGGCTTGACCTGCTATTTTGGAGCGAAGCAAGAAATCCAAACCAAAAAACGCGCAGACGGCCAGTGGTACTCCTGTGGATGGCCAGGCGACTTCAGGCGGAAGAGAGAAGATGTGGTGGCTTTCATCGTAGACAACCATGTCACACGGCTCTGCGCCGGGTTCGGCCACACGTCGGAGTATGTGATCACCGTCCAGAGACGGCAGCTGGAAGTGTTTGAAGGGGCTGTGCAGCAAAATGATTCTGGAGAGCACCTGCTGGATCCTGCTTTGCACTAGCGCCGGCTCGCTGTGATTCTTTCCTCAGTTATAACATTATACTACACTGATATTATGCTATATTATACTGTACTATATTTTACTTCACTATACTATACTATACTATACTATACTATACTACATTAGTTTCTGCGCCGAGGTTCGCGAGGCAAGTCGCACAGAGAGCCAGCGAATGAAGTGGAGACCGAGGCTTTCGGAGGGAGCGACGTAGAGCAGACCTGGGTTCGGTTTAGGGTTTAGGGATACTATCTACTATAGATCCCTATTATGGTAACTTAAAACAAACTCCTTAAGAAGAACCCAGAGACGGGCTGAGGGATGTGTGTTGAGATGCTCGAGCACGTGCTGCACCGCGACGAAGGTCTTTCCTGCACCCGCCGGGGCAGAAAGATGAACGTCGTCAAGGCCCTCCATCTCTTTCAGCTTCACCTGGATCGTACTTTGCAACATGCCGCAAAAACCTAAAAACCCTACACCGAGGCTACTGGCTTCAACACCTCCTTGAGGGAGAGAGGAGAGGGTTCACCACTCCGGCGGCTACACTTCTCAAGCCCTCCGGTCAGCCACCTGCTGATGCTCGGTCAACTCCGACAATCCCAGGAGGCTATCCTCGTAGAGCTCGAAGAGCCGGCTCTTGTCGAACTTCACCTTGAACTCCTGAGCTCTGGCTATCATTGGCTGTCTGTATTGCAAGGATCGTCTGGGTACCAGTACACTCTAATGTAGAAACCTGATTAAGAAATCTTGGGCCTTCATTTGGGTTCCTCATATGAATCCTACTATTGGGGGGTTTTTAGGCCCTGGGTTTCTTCATCAGGTTCCTACATTAGCAAGAAGCCCCAAGACACACGCAACGAGAGACGATGGACTCATTTGGACAAAGGCTCTGGAGCCCCGCTAGCGAGGCCTTCGTTGACGCTCTGATCGAACTCGCCGCTCAAGACGCGATCTCTCAGCGCGAGGAGCGCCTCGACATTGGGAATCTGAATGACGATGCTCAGCGCCGGGGTGCCGCTGCGGAGACGGCAGGCGGTGGGATGTCGCAGTCCTATATCCGCCAGGCATTGGCGCAAGGCGGGCTCCAGGACGTCCCCTTAGTCAGCATGAGACTGGATAGAACCCTGTAGAAGCTACTCTGCGGAACAGTGTATTCAGCACTACATGTCGCACACCCTCCTGTCTTAGCACCGCTAGCCCTAAACCCTAAACCCTCTCCCCAAACGCAACAAGTCCATGCCTGTGCCCTGACCGGATCTTCCGGCAGGCAAAGCTTCGGGGCAGAAGCCATGGAGCTTTTAAGTTCGGACTTGAGACTCTTACCGAGTTACGCCAAGGAGCTGGGGTTGTTGAGAGTTCGGGCGATGCGGTTTTTGGCGCAGACTTGTCTGCGCAGGATGCAGTGCGTTTTTGAGGGCAATAGGGCAACCGGTACAGCAAAGCTGCATTCTTTGAGAAAGTTATGCTTAATCAAGTCATCTCAGGCCGATGCCCCAACGGTGCAGCAGCTGCTCAACCGCCACGTTGAGGTGTCGGACTTGGCTGGCCTCAAACATGTCCTTCGTGGTTTTCGGTTCCAACGCAACTCTTCTGGCCGATCCTTCCGCTACAACAGCCGACAGAACTCACTTCCAAGGCATCCGAGAATCCCCAGAGTCGTCGTCAGACTTGATCTGCCAGGAGAACTCAGTGGACTCCTCACCAGACTCGGTTTTTGTCACTTTTTCCATCTGCTTCACCACGATGCCCTTGCGCCATCTGACATCAGCTTCGGTCTCATGCAAGGCATCTACTTGGGCACCCGGTGGAAACTCATCTTTGAGAAATGCCGTGACATCCACCTCCTCATAGCGCCATCCGGAATGCTGCTTCTGCATGAGGTTCGCCGTTGCCAGCTCGGCTTTCTGCGAGCCGCCACACCCAAACTCGGCTGTCTAGTTGGTAGGCCATGACAGTGTTCTCCGAAGGTTCCATTGTAACTATAGGTGAGGTAAGTACTGCACAGCTTGTGTTTGGAGAAGGCTAGCGTGGCTCTGGGCAGCTATTTCACCCATGTTCGTGGCCCAGGCGGGGGCACTATTTCAGGGCGGCAGTTTACGCTGCCGTGGAACCCAAACCGAACGGAAGAACAAGTGCAGCCCCGAGCCGAAAATCCTCAACCCTCCAAGCAATGAGATGAGACTCAGCTTGGAATCAGGGTTTAGGGTTTAAGGTGGAACATCAAAGCTATACCTTCAATCACAACCACCCCTAAAACCCTAAACCCCTAATCCCTAAACCCCAAACCCCAAAACCCTAAACCCTAAACCCCTGAACCTAAGCCCTAAACCCCTAAACCCAAGTACGTCCTAACCCCCCCCCTAAAACCCTCAAGCCTAAAGCCAAATAAGTCCGTCCGGGGCTCCCCATCCCAGAGGTCAACCTCGCCGTTGGAGAGGTCCTCGGTTTTAGGGTTTAGGGTTTAGGGTTTAGGGTTTAGAGTTTAGGGTTTAGGGTTTAGGGTCCTCCATGCGGGGAACGCCGTAGCCCACCTGGCAGGGCAGCAGAGGCTGAGTACTGTAGGGGCCTGAATGATTAGAATAGGGTTTTGGGGCCCATTATACTTTCGCTATAATATGGAACCTTTACAGTATATATTCATCTTCAATTTCAAGAACGATTTCGGAGTGACACGTGCTCTGTCGTGCTGCTCCCGCCTGGCGGGGAAAGAAGACTGCCTTCAGCCGCTGCTTCTTCTCAACCGCCGTGCACACCAGGTCGAACCAGCGCTTGTACCAGGTACATCCCCAGGAGGCCGTGCGGCCCATCTTCTCCCACTGCTCTTCAGCTCTCTTCGTGGCTTCTTCCTTCTCTTCATCGGCTGCGTCTTGACGGATGGGGACCGCGTTCATTGCAGCGGCTTTCTCCCAGTGCTTCTTGATCCGGTCGTCCGTGTAAGGTGCCTTGAGGACTGAGAGGTAGCCGAACGCTCTGAAGTCTCGCTCGCCATATATCCGTGCACAGTAGCACTTCCCCGGATTCTGGGGATCGTCCGCGTGCTTTCCCAAGCCTCAGGATCAGAACGAAATGTGCAAAACCTGGAACATCAGTATCCACGCAGTTCCCTTCAGGACTTGTTTCTGTTGTTTGGGGGCTCAAGCCTGACAAGTGGAGCAAGGTGGCCAAAGCTCTAGGGTTGAGGGTTGAGGGTTAGTAGCTCGTGAATTTTGATTGTTCGATCGAGACTCTGCATATCGTCCTAAGTCTGTCCGGTGCCAACAACCTGCTCGACATGCCTTTCCCGCAGCTTGCAGAAAAAACTGAGCTGGTTCCAGAAGTAAGTAAGATTGCCAAGGGCTACCCTAAACCCTAAACC
Organism: Symbiodinium sp. CCMP2592; assembly: GCA_905221615.1. Classification (NCBI taxonomy): domain Eukaryota; class Dinophyceae; order Suessiales; family Symbiodiniaceae; genus Symbiodinium; species Symbiodinium sp. CCMP2592. Next base: position 112,314 of record CAJNDT010000746.1, on the reverse strand, counting down.
GTTAGATTTGCGATAACAACTGCGTATTGTGGGTAGGCAGGTGCCGGCCGTCAGACAGGCAGGCAGGATGGCTAGCTGGTGGGCAGGCAGTTTGGAGGCATGCAGGTAGGTAATTAGTGCATGTCATGTACCCAAAGACCTAGTGCGCCGTTGTGTGTGTGTGTGTGTGTAAGTGTAAGTGTAATGTATACCTTGCATGCATGGCATGCATGCATGTCGCTGGAATATCCACATGTTCATGCCTTTGCACCTGAGTTTCTGCGTGGCTTTCTACCTGTTTACTGATATACCTGTTCACTTAGGTGCTTGATCTTTATGTGCTGATGCGTGTACACTTCTGTTTTTGTTGACTTACACGATGCGATCCTTCACATTACGCTCTCGGCTGCGCTGTCATAAGCCTATGACCTGAGGTCGGGGCCGTCCGCAGGGGAGCAAAGGAAGACACAGGCCACCGAGTCAAGGTGAAACTCCTGCCGGAAAATGCAGGGGCCTTAATCATTTGAATGGGGTTTTGCGGCAGATGTACATATAACATATGCATATATATATATATATGTATGTGTACATATATACAAATACATATATTTTCATTTATTTGTTTAATTATACTTACCGAAAACTATACATATGTATATATATATAAGGACTAGACCTATAAGAGGAAATTTTGTATATGAAACCATAGTTATATCGGGACTGGAACTACAAGGGGCGACATGATTCCTATCTACCTGAGCCCTGAACCGTATTATTGCGATGTTAGGTTTGAGGTCGAAGACCAAAAGAGACAAAAGCTCAAGGTCTGAAACAAGAGCTCCAGGCCTGAACAACCCTCGCTTATCAGAGTTACCACAAGGGCGGACTAAAAGTACGGTTTAGGGTTTAGGACTTAGGGTATACGGGCTACTGCAAGGGTTACTATAAGAGTCTAAACGTACGGTTCAGGGTTTAGGGTATAAGGGTTATTGCAAGGGTTACTATAGGGCTACAGGGGTTACTATAAGGGGAACTAGAAGGGTCAGCATGCTGGAAACCCACCCTAAACCCGTGGCGCAATCCTTACGACTCTAAGACCTGATTGGCCTGGCGGCATAAGCCTTGAACCCTCAAGAGCAGCACAGCACGGCCAGAAACTCCAATATCCCTTAGATTAAGGAATATACCTTAAATTGTAGTAGGATCCTTAATGTGATTTAAGGAATATTCCCTAATTAAGGGGCAGCGGAGCTCCTTCACCAGAGCTTCCCAGCCTCCGCAAGGAAAGCTTCTAGTCTTAGCTCGGCTCAAGCACTTTTGGGATGAAGGGCTTGCAAAGGCTTCGGGTACAATGATTCAAGCTGACCAGCCAAGGGTGTTACAAAGGCACCCTGCCTGCAACCCGGCTTTTCGAGTCTGGGGTTCGGAACCTCCTCCACTAAACCCAGACCCTGGAGTCTCATACGGTTGATGATATAGATCTTGCATTACCCATAATAAGGACTATACCATAATTCCCGTAGTTTAGGGTCCTTAAGGTAATGCAGGATTTATATCATCAACAGAAGTCCCAGCAAACCCCAGGCCTGCGGCATACTTCCCCGGGAAAGAAATCCAGCAGGTGTTGGCCTGTCTTGGTTTAGGGCTTCAGGGTTTTAGGGCTTTAGTGCTTCAGGGTTCAGGGTTTAGGGTTTCAGGGTTTTAGGTCTTTAGGGCTTCCTTTTGGCCTCATCCCGGATGTGCCCATGGTAGCTGGGGTCGATCTCCTTCGACTCGGCGATGGCGGCTTCCTGGTCCCGCTATCTGAGGGAAGGCGGAGAGCGTAACACTAAGAAACAAACTTAGACTAACAAGTTCCGAAGAGATGGCCCTAGTCTGAAACCAAGGGCCAGAAACCAACAAAACGAAAAGAGAGCCACGATCAACTTGCCCTTCTCAGTTCGAATCAAGCTTGCCCATCCCGAACCCCCTTAACCGCTCTAGTAGAACGCTAGACCGCTAGACTCCCTAAACCCTAAACCCTGACCCCTAAACCCCTAAACCCCTGAACCCCTAATCCCTAAACCCTAAACCCTAATCCCTAAACCCTAAACCCTAAACCCCCTAAACCCTAAACCCCCTAACCCGAACCTCGCTAAACAGCCACGCCGAGCCTCAGACTGACCCCTGAACCCCCATAAACCTTAAACCCTCAAAGCCTTGATTTGATAAACGGCTCCCAAGCCCTAAAACCCTAAAGGCCCTAAAAGCCTTGAGAAACGGAGCAGGTCGAGTTTCTCCCTTGAGGCTCAAGAGCAACGTCTCGCGCAAGGCCGCCATGGGTGCCAGCGCCCAGGGAAAGTTCCTTTAAAAAAAAGAGTTTAGGGGGATTAGGGTTTAGGTTCCTTTAAGGGTTCTACAATACAAGGGAATCTAAAAGGGTTTAGGGTAATTATAGGGTTTAGGGTTTAGGGGGTTTAGGGTTTAGGGTTTAGGGCTCCTTTTAATTGAAGGGACCTATCAGGGCCCAGGAAGGTTCCTCTTTTAAAGGGGCGTATGAGGATTGCCGTAAAGGGATCTAAGAGGGATGTATAATTGCGATCTGTATTATAGGGGCTTTCATAAGTAGAATAGGGTTTGGGGGCCCGTTATACTATAAATATATTAAGGCCTAAGGAGTAATATCGGTAACTCCTTCGGCTTCTATATTGTCCATGGTTTAGGGCCTTCAGGGATCTTTAGGGTTCAGGGGTGGGGGGTTTAGGGCTTCAGGGCTCCAGAGTTTTGGGATTTGGGGGCTTTAGGGTCTCTCTCTCTACAACAAGTTGCTGCTGATCTTCCGAATCCTCTAGAGTAGGGTTTAGGGTTTAGGGTTTAGGGTTTAGGGTTTAGGGTTTCGGGCTTTGGGGCTTAGGGACTTTACAACCCGCAGACAATCCAAAGCTTTCGAAAATACAAGAACTGCAGCCTTGCCAAACCTTGCCAAACCCCTTTGACACCCTCACACTCACTGAACCTAAAGCCCTAAACCATATACCCCACATCCTATAGATCGCTTTAAGGAACCCCTATAGATCCCTGTAGAGGAACCGCCACAACCTAAACCCCACCTGTGGCCCAAAAAGCCTACCTTCTTTCTTTTTCTGGAGTTGTATATCGAAACCATGAAGAGGAATCCCAAGGTCGGCTTTTTATGGCTTTTTCGGCTTGAGCCCTAAGCCCTGGACTCCAATATCCCTTAATTCGCCTCGGCCCCGGCCGAAGCGGTCAGAGGTTCGTATTCGGATTCCCTCTATTCCCCACCTCTTAATCCCCTCCCCAGTGACCCCACCCCTCTTGGTGGTACCGCGCAGAGAAGGGGGTTACCCGCCCTATAAAAAAAAACCTACAGATAAGTCCAAGGTCCGGCAGGAATTCTCACCTACCCACTTTCCTGCTCTTCCCCTCTCCCCTCCCTCACCCCCCTGCCCTCCCCCCTGCCCCCCACGCCCCCCCTGTCTTTTTCTAAGTTCCGGTGCCAGCGCAAGCTCCATCCGCTGCTGCTACGACTTGCACAAGGCTCAGAAACTGAAGCTTGCGAGCTGTCCGCTGCGTGGAAGGCTTTAGGCAGTAGGGTGCAGGGTTCCGACATCGGAGATTCAAGCATCGCTATCGCCCAGCTAGGGGCTATCAGGCACAGAGGAAATGCAACAATTTCCACATCAACCGCATCAGTGTTTCTCTAAATCAGGCTCTTGCTCTGCCCGCCCTGCCCTGCCTTGCACGCCCTGCCCTGCTTGGCCCTGCCCTGCCTTGCCCTAAACCCTAAACCGTTTGAGTCGTTCGTGTTTATTTCTTTCGATTCTTGTTGTTTGCTCGCCACTTGACTTCCTTCGTTCCTTGGGGGATAAGTACATTGCGAAAATCCTGGGATAACCATCACATGCCGCCAATGCTTGCAACACCTACGTATACTTGAGTCTCCGAATACAGGGGATTTTCCTATAGCACCCTTACTTGTTGCGGCCTGCCCCTGAACTCTTAATCCTACGCCCTAACCTAAACCTAGGCCTGATAAAACCTAAAAGCCGGGGACAACACATGGACCGGAAAGGACGAAACAAAAGCCTCAAGAACCCTAAGGCCGGGCCGAGGCGGACGACGCGAAGCGTTTAAAATTAAGGAATATACCTTAAATTATAGTAGGATCCTTAATATGGATTTAAGGTATATTCCCGGAATATTGGAGTCTCTGGGAACCCCTAAACCCTAAACTCAGTCCCATGATCCCCATTATAGAACCCCTATAGATCCCTTTCAGGAACCCTATTATAGAACCCTCTAGTACCCTTATTAAAAGGAGCCCTAAACCTGACCTACTAAGTCCCATGATCCCCATAACAGAACCCCTATAGATCCCTTTAAGGAACCCGATTAACCCTTATTAAAAGGATCACTAAGTCCCATGATCCTCCAAGTAACTCCTAAACCCCGGACTCCCAGACCCCTATAGATCCCTTTAAGGAACCCTATTTATAGAACCCTATAAGGAACCCTATTATAGATCCCTTTAAGGAACCCTATCATAGAACCCTATAGTACCCTTTTCAAACCCTGGACTCCCAGACCCAAAACCTGCGAAGCAACCGGCTGCAGGCCTCAGGCGCCTCCCCTGCCTCAGGGCTGGGGTCCATCAGGGCGTTGGGGGTCGGGTCTAAAAAAGGGTGACTGTAACGGATCTATAAGGGTTCCTTTAAGGGATCTATAAGGGATCTATAGTAGGTCTATATTATTATAAGGGATCTATAGGTCTATATAAGGGTTACTATAAGGGATCTAGAGTAGGGTGCCATGATATAGGGGCTTTGGGGTGATAGGAGCTTGGGAAGAGCTTGGGAGTTGAAGGCATCAGGTTGATGCTTCGAGGTTTCAAGCCGGTGTAAGGGAGGCTACCGTGGTGCTACCCACTGCCTACCGTGTAGGCTGCCGCTATCCCAAGCTCATGCGCTAAGACCGGGCTCGCATCGTGCAAGCCGACGAAATGTCGCTTGAAGTTTCAAGGTGGGGCCTCGGGTACAGGGAGCACCGTTTCCTACCGCAACCGGCTGACGTCTGTCAACCGTCGCGTCCCTTCCCTTCACCTCATTGTTGTGAGCACATTTCCTATTGCCAACTCGGGCACCATGCCTACTGCTGTCCATCATTCTTATTGTATCTCGCTCTACCCGTCGATGGCGAATGATATGATCTGTAAAGCCACATCCCCAGTATTGCCCGGACTCGCAGCTGTTTGGCCTGGCTCGTTGCTGAGGGGCTAGATGACTCTCATGATTCTTCTGATTCGCATCGGACCTGCTTCTCACGATTCTCGCATCTTGAATCAGTATGCGTCTGAACAGTGTCATTCTCCTCTGATCTTGCTGTAGTTTTAATGTGATGGGACAACCAGAAGACAGAGTGCTAACTACTCCCACTCAAAACCAATGGTCGTGAGTCAGGCGCATGGTTTTCATAGGTGCAAGCTTCAACTCACGGGGCTTGTTTGGCGCGTGGTTCCCAGAGACTCCAATATTCCTTAATTGGGGAATATACCTTAAATCCATATTAAGGATCCTACTATATTTTAAGGTATATTCCTTGATTCAGGCATATTGGAGTCTCTGGGTTCAGGCATGAACCATGGTAAGGTTCAACCCCTAAGAGAAGCCCCTCTAGGGAACGAGGACTTTTCTGCAAGAGACATAAACATAGGGAAATAGAGCAGGGCCTGAGACGGATCTAATGTAGGGGCGCTACTAAATGATTAATATAGGATTTTGGGGGGGGATAGTATACTATCAGATACTATCATTATAATAAGGAAACCCCCGAATCCCTTCTCTAATTGGGTAGTCGTCTAAATTATGGTCCCTTTTTGGGGTGGCGTAAACATTAGGTGCCGTATTATATTAAGGACCCAAAAAGGGACCATAATTTTGACAACCCCTCCATTATCTGTTCGCTCCACGCCACCTTGACAGGAGCGCCTTTTCGTCATGATGGTCGCATTGGGGACAGGGCCATCGCGCACCAGTTGAGCGACGCTTTGGGGGTTTAGGGTTTGGGGGTTTAGGGTTTAAGGTTTAGGGGCTGAGGTACTAAGTGCTGGAGTGTACTAACTTGCACCTGATGCCTCAAATTCGCAAGACTTGTGGCACATGTAAGCCAAGAAGGCTTCCAGCTCAAACATCCCCAGAGACTCCAATATCCCTTAATTAAGGAATATTCCAAAAATTATAGGAGGAATATTGGAGTCTCTGGGCCTGTTCTGGTGCTGACCGGTTCTACAGGCCTTGGTCTGCTTGCAACCGGCAGCAGGCGGTGAGACCCTAGACCCAGAGCCCTAAACCTGAAACCCAGAATCCCAGAACCCTAAGCCCTAAACCCTAAACCCCTAAACCCAAGGCCCTAGGCCCTGAACCTCAAACCGAAGCCCCTCCACCCTGAACCCCAAGCCTTAAACCTAAAACCCTAAGCTCATGGCGAAGGTAGTTTAGGGTGTATGGCCTCTTAAGGTAGGTTAGGGTTTTAGGTTTCAGGTAGTTTAGGGTTTAGAGTTTTAGGTTAAGGTAGTTTAGACTTAATGGCTAGTGGCTGAAGGTGGTTGAAAGTTTATGGCTATCAGCTGAAGGTAGTTTAGGGCTTAGGGTCTATGGCTACTGGCTCAAAGTAATTTATGGTTTATGGCTAATGGCGTAAGGTAATGCAGGGTTTAGGGTCTTCGGTTTTAGATAGGTTTGGGTTTAAGGATTAGGGCTTATGGTTAATGGCTGAAGGTAGTTTAGGGCTGAATGGCTACGGGTTTGAGATAGCCTAGGATTCATAGCTTAAGGGTTTAAGGGCTTAAGGGGTTCGAGGCTTGGGGGTTTCGGGGTTTATGGCGAATGGCCCAAGGGTTTTAGGGCTTAAGGGCTTAGGGTTTAGGGTTTAGGGTTTAAGGCAGTTTAGGGTTTATGGCTTGAGGGCTTACGGGCTAAAGGGTTTTGGGGTTTTGGTGCTTAGGGTTGATGGTTAATGGTTTAAAGGCTTCAGAAATTTCGGGTTTAAGGTAGTTTAGGGTTTATGGTTAATAGTTTGAGGGTTTCAGGGTTTGGGGGTTTAGTGTTCAGGGTACAATTCTAGTTTTCCGCAGAATGGCGGGATTCACTCCAGACCGAGCTCCACGAAGCAGTGCATTCTGCACAGCTCAAGTGGTGTGGCCTTAGGCTCGCACCAAGAGAGCGAGCGCTCCACTTTGCGGAGATGGCATTTCGACTGCCACTGGATGGGCAGTTTTAACTAGTATAACCTGAACCCTAAACCCTAAACCCAAACTAGGGGGCGGCGACCACCTAGAAAACGTAAAGGAGCGCATGCTCCACTTCGTGGAGAATGCTCTCAGGCTGCCTCCTACAGGATACTGTGTGTCTGTGTGTATATATATATATACATGTATGTATGCATGTGTATATATGTATATAGAATGATATATATATATATATATATACACACACACAATATACTGTGACTTGCCCAAAAGCAGATGCTCAAGACCGAAAAGCATCCTCCGCGGCCCGCTTGCGCGGCACGGCACGAGCCTGTGACAGAAGACTCGCGACTTTCCGGCAACTGAAGCAACACCCAAATGCAGCTTCAAAGGCAACACGCTTGTCAGTTGATTCACTGAGTCGGTCACTCACTCCCTCGCTCACTTATTCCTTTGCTCGCTGCTCGCGAACTCTACTAGAAACTCTCAACCCCAAACCCTAAACGCCCTCAACCCTAAACACCACCCCGTCTGCTCACCCTCGCACTGCTTCACTGCAAGGCTCAAGTGCTCCCACACTAACCTGTCTTCTGTGACTTCCTTCCTTCTCACCTTTGTCAGGGTTTAGGGTTCAGGGTTTCGGACCTTTAAGGGAAAGAGTCTGACCGTCGCCAGACCGGCAGCCGTTGGCCCACCCCCCCCCCCGCCCGCCCGGAAGAGGCTTTGGGGTCTTTTCCGTATCTCTTGCTCGCTCTCTCTCTCTCTCCCTCTCTCTCGCTCTCTCTCTCTCCCTCCTCCCTCCCTCTCTCCCTCCCCCTCCCCCTCTCCCTCCTCGCTCGCTCTCTCTCTCTCTCTCTCTCTCTCTCTCTCTCTCTCTCTCTCTCTCTCTCTCTCTCTCTCTCTCTATTCATGAAGCGAAACGATAAACGAATGAGATCCATAGCAGTCACAGCATCATTGGCATGCAACTGACGAGGGCTTGCTATCTGACAATGATGTTAGTCGTAGGAACTCGACAACTAGTCATGACTGTCTGCAACGTCTGGAATGACGACGGTGAAGCTGGAATTTATTACGCTGCGTGGACATCATCCACGGAACCAACCTTAGGGTCCAGGATCTAGGGTTTGTTGGTATGCGGGGCTGGCTCCCAGTGGCGCATCTGTCAGAACTGTGTTGTCGTTGGGAGATTGGCTCGAACTAGCAAGCACATGGGTCAAGATCTTACTGCCCAAGAAGCCACAGAAATAAAACGCTGAACTGAAAAGCTTAAAGGTTAGGTACTGGGGATTTAAGAGATACTGAAATTGGCAACCGTCGGAGAGCTTTTGGGCTAAGTACAGCTAGCTGACCGCTGACCGGGCAGAACTCGCGCTTTCTCGGGGCTATGCAAGCTACGACCGAGCACAACAGCGTGTCCCACTTCGGTATCTGTTGCGAAGTGTACCATGCATGCCCTTAACCCGGATATTGTTTCAGCCGTGGGACTCAGGTACAAACTCGAAACCAAACCCCAAACCCTAAACCCTAAATCCTAAACCCTAAACCCTAAATTCTAAACCCCTAAACCCTAAACCCCAAACCTAAACCGTTCAGCTCAGCACACCCGGCCTCCGCAAAAGGCTCAGCCTTCACCTTCATCGACAGCGTTCACTGCCTCAGCTTCTTGCAGTGCAAACTCAGAGGACGAAGGGGTGTAGGGGTTCAGGGTTCAGGATTTGGGGGTTTGTTCCTTTTTTGAAGTGTTCATTGCAGACTGGCAAAAGAGAGCCCAATATTCAACAGTAGTAGACAGTCTATTTTTGATTACAAGGACCCCCCTCAAAAAAAAACGGAGCCCAGGTTCTGAGATACACATATTTTCTGGTCCACGAATCCTTGCTTCCCACATCTTACATCAATGACCAGTGCCATGCATTGTTGAGCAGTCCTGATAAGATGGAAACCTCCATAACCAGTCATACTGATCCCCTCCCTAAACCGTTCGGAATTCTGCTTGTAGAGTGTATTGTTCAAAACCCGTGGTTGGGGGGCTTTCTCGCATCCGGACGATCTGGTAGCAAGAGTACTTGGAGGGTCGCGGGACTTAGTAAGTAGGTGGTAAGTAGACATATAAGTACCCTAAAAGGGACCCTAATTGGGGTTACGGTACTTATAAGTCCCTAAAATAACCAGTTACTGAGTCCCCCGACCCTCCAAGTACAGTAGCCAGCAGGAGAAACCCAAACAGCCTAGCGCCAAAGGCCAATTCCAAAGTACCACTCTCACGTGGTCGGCACGTCCCATCTGCTCTCCTTGGTCTTCATGTTGAAGTAGTACCTGGCTGAGTCATCTCGGTTTCTGATACCTTTGAGGGTCAACGATTTTGTGTTTAGGGTTGGGGGTTTTGGCTAATCAGGCTGAGATCATGGTCTTACCGTCGACTTGAGTTCGAAAGTTGAAATAGTCCTGTACTCCAGATATTCCGACACGAACGACAACAAGACACAGCTCTCAGGTTTTCTGAGAACCATGAATGAGAGAGTCGATTCTAGCACTTTGTTAGGATTCCTTATATGAATCTGCCGCTTATGCACGCGCACAAGGCAATGATGTCACATGTCCTTTCTGCTTGAGCTCTGTGGGGTCTACTGAGCATATCCTTTGGGAATGCCCTTCTTTGCCCCTTGACATTGACCGCCCTGCGGTTCCTGTTGACGCTGCGCAGCGTCGCCTTGGATGGCCGTTAGGACGAAACGCTCCTTATGATCAGGCTGTCTTAGCATGGCATCTCGCTGTCAGAGCTGCTGTTCTGAAAATGCGATACGGCTAGTGGTGCCATGATCGGTTATCTGCCTTACCTCCTGCTCTGGCTTGTGGTTTAGGCCCTCTCACCCCTTCTGGTTTTTTGTAGCAAGTAGGCCCCGTGTGCATTCTCAAGAACGTCCTCGGCGGCTACCAGCATGATATGACTTCATGGTTTCACTTTTTCCTTGGGGAGCTCTTCCACCTGGCGGGCTTCCTCACAAAGATTTCTCTCTCTTCCTTATATGAATCCTACTGTTTTTGGGGTTATAGGGCCAGGGTTTCTTAATCAGGTTCCTACATTACTCGTCTTACACAAACGTGTCAGTTCACGTCTTGCCGGTGGCAGGGTCTCTATGTTGCGACCAGCCCGGTGGCAAGGAGCCGCCTTCCTGTGCAGCTGTAACGGTCAATGAACCATGCATGGAGCAACTAAGCCCCAAACCCTCAAGCTCTAAACCCTAATCCCTAAGCCCCAAACCCTAGAACCCTAGCACACCCCAGTAGCTACCTGGACTAGAATGGAGCACGGGTACCGCACTTCGAGGGTTTTGGTACGGTAAATGCTCAGACCCAAATTTACCCAAACCCCACACCCCCAAATATAGCCCAATAACCCTCACTCCCGAACCGCCTAGACATCCCCAGATCCTTAAACCTACAATGGGAGTTTCCGAGGATTAGGGGTACCTGGTTTTGGGGTCCTTGTAGTAGGGATCCTACCATGTAGGATACTATATTAGAGTCCCCAGTCCCCTATTTTCGGAAACTCCCACCTGCATAAAGAACCATGATGAGGAACCACACCAGTGACCCCGAACCCGACACCCCGAGAGACAAAACACTCACCAGGAACCCCACGAGGACCCTGAGCAACCCAGCGAAGATAGTCAATCCACAGACAAATACCCATAATTCCCTAAACCCTAAACCCTAAACCCCCCATGATTTTGCGGATAAGGGATTTGGGGTCTGAGTGCCCTACCCTAAACCCCGAAGAGTCTTGGATCTAGCTTAGGGCAAGCAAAACGCAAAGAACGGGGGGAACCTAGAGACGCCTAGAACCCAGAGACTCCAAAATCCCTGAATTAGGGAACATACCTTAAATCATATTCGGGTTTAGGGTTTCGGGGTTTAGGGTTTAGGGATGGATCCTACTATAGTTTATTTAAGGTATATTCCCTCATTCAGGGATATTGGAGTCTCTGGGAAGACCCTGCAACCGTAGAGCCGAAACATGCCGAAATCCTGCCTGGGAGTTTCCGGAAAAAGGGGGACCATGGTTCCGAACATAGGGGACCATAGTAGGATCCATATTATAAGGACCCCAAAATACGGTACCCCTAATTTTCGGACGCTCCCACCTAGACCCGCAAAAGTAAGCAGGGCCCAAAACCAATAAACGGCCATTATTCTGCATGCTTTTTGGGGTCCAGGTACAGGTACTACACCGTAGAACAAGGGACGAGCACCCAAGAAACAAGAAACGCCCACACGAAAACACAAAGATCGAAGAACAAAAACACGATGAAACCCTTCAAACAAATTGAGACACCCTAGAAAAACTTGAACAACCCTACAAACTCACCTCAGAAACCCTGCACAACCCCAAGACACCCTGAAACAAAGACGCCAGAAATCACAAAAGCCATCTATGAACCCCAAACCCTAAACCCAACATCCGAAAACCCTAAACCCTAAAACCCCAAACCCTAAACCCTAAACCTTAAAACCCCAAACCTAAACCCAACATGCGAAAACCCCCCTAAACCCAACATGGCCAAAACTCCGGCGGAGTCCCTGTAAAACGCTTCCAGAGAACCCCTTGTGAAACCGTAAGCAACCCTTGGGCTTAGGGTTTGGGGTGTTGGGTCTGTAGGGTTTAAGGTTTAGGGTTTTAGGGTTTAAGGTTTTGGGTCTATAGGGTTTAGGATTTAAGGTTTAGGGTTCAAGGTCTTGGGTCTTTAGGGTTTAAGGTTTAGGGTTTAGAATTTAGGGTTAAGGACCTTTTGAGGGCCTCTTTCCAGAGCATGTTCTGTAGAGAGCCTCTGAAGGCAGGCTAGTACCAGCCACTTCCCAGAGACTCCAATATCCCTTAATTAAGGAAGATACCTTAAATTATAGTAGGATCCCGAATATGATTTAAAGTATATTCCCTAATTGAGGAATATTGGAGTCTCTGGGTATGACCTGCCACACGGAAAACACAGGCTATGGGTTGACGGTGAATCGGGGGTTTAGGGTTTAGGGGGGTTTAAGGTTTAGGTAAAATGCCTACAGAGCCCTTCTAAACCCTTTAGGGTGCTAGTATTGCTAATTATAGAAATTTGAACCAAACATTCCAGTAACCGACGTTATGAAGCGGGCCTACAAACTGAAACGAAACCAGAACCGAACTTTAAACCAAAATTTTGGGGCCTTAGACATGAGAACAGGGTTCTGGGGTATACTGTACTGTAATTATAAAAAGGAACCCCACAAATGGTAGTGGTAATTAACTTAATTAACCCTGATCCCTAACCCCGTAAACCCCAAACCCTAAACCGGCCGCTATGTTGGTTGTCAAAATTACGGTCCCGTTTTGGGTCCCTAGCATAATATGGCACCTATTATTTAGGATACCCAAAAGAAGGGACCTTAATTTTGACAACTACCCATTAGCCCCCTAAACCCTAAACCCTAAACCCTAAACCCTCTTAAGGTTCCATGGAAACGCTTGGGCCTTGGGTCCGGCAGCTTCGGCCCCTTCCTTTGCCCGGTGCTCTGCGGCCTGGAAACCGGGCTTTCAGGCTTCAGGGTTCAGGGTTTTAGGGTTTATGGTTTAGCTTTCAGGGTTGGGTGTTTGGGGCTTTCAACATTTTAGGGTGGTGGGGTTCCGGGCGGTTTCGGGTTTATTGTTCAAGGTTTGGGGTTTAGAGTCTGGGCGTTTTAGAATTTAAGCTTGTCAGGGTTCAGGGTTTGAGGCTTTAGGGGTTTAGGTTTGATTTCGACCTTCAGGCTTTCAGGCACTCCGGATGAGGGTCTTGATATCCATGCAAGCAGCTGAGTAGGGAATGGGGGAATGGATCCCTATAGTAGTCCCTATATAACCCCCCAATAATGGTCTCCACATTCCCTCCCAAGAACCAACCAGTTCTTGGGAAGTGCAGACAAGTAGGTAAAGACCCTCATCTTCAATTTGCAGGACCCTTATTAGAAGCCCCCCGAAAAATCGGGTGTTACCCCTTCCCAGACCCTGCCTGTAGCCCCCGAACCCTGAAACATAGTAGGCTAGAAAAGAAAGCAGAATTACAGTTCTCGCTATGGACTGCCCCTCAGAACAATGAACTGTTAACAAAAAGAAAGTTATAGGCTATCCCTCGACATTGTATAAGTTAGTTATGTATACATAATATGTGGGTGTATGTATATACGGATATATATATATATATACATAGAGAGAGAGAGAGAAAGAGAGAGAAAGAGAGAGAGAAAGAGAGAGAGACTGGAACGGCCTGGAGGGGGGAGTTTGGAAACACACTTGTCGAGGATTACGCAGATGCCGCACCATCGGAATAACGAATATCTGTTTCTTTCTGTGGACCTCATGAAGAGTTCGCACATACAGAATAATTCACACGCAATCGCGATTTGTTGTTGTGTCATCTGGATCGGGAGATTGACTCCTTAGAGTGACTACATGAAGCATGTCCTTGGTCTGGGCTGAAACCATATCCTGATTGATTCGGGCTATACTGGTGGGGATTTGGTCAACAGCCATTCTCCCCAAAAGCTTTTCAGTCGCGACTCGATTCTCCGTAATCACTTGGACGTAGACTTATGACTTGTTTCATGTCCCAGTACCACCTTGTGGGCTTAAAGGCTATAACCCGATATACATTTGATTTCTTGGGCCTGCCATCCATATTTCATTATCATGCCGGATCCAAACAGTTAAAAGGTTGGCCACCTTCTACATTCCCTTGCCACCGATCATCTCTTACGTAGTTGGGGTTTTTTGGGGAACAAATGGTTTGCCGCCCACCATCTCCCTTGGGACTATAGAAGCTTAAACAACTGCCAATGCTCGTCTTAGGATTCCTTTTTATGAGTATACCGAACTCTGCCAAAATTCAAGGCCCCTACAATTAGCCTGTATAAGCCCTTAAGTCCACACCCATAAGCTCTTAATTCCTAAACCGGAACCTCACCTCACCCCGAAACCTTAAAACCTCGAAGCCGAACCCCTAAACCCTAATTGGAGGACCATGGGACTTAGTAACTATGGTTATAGGTACCTTAACTGGGGATATAAGCAATTATAAGTATAGGTTCCATAATAATAACCCTAGTTACTAAGCCCCATGATCCCTCAAGTACACCCTGAGGACCCCTTATAGAACCCTTATAAATCCCTTCACAGGAACCCTTTCAGGAACCCTAGTTACTAAGCCCCATGATCCTTTAAGTAAACCCTCGATCTGACCAATCCCGACTACTTGGAGGGGCAGGGGACTTAGCAAGGGTTCTTGAAGGGCTCCTTGTAGGGATCTGTAAGGTTCCTTAAAGGGATCTATGGGGTTTAGGGCTTAGGGTCTATTTGGGGGGGAAGTAGTAAGTAGGTTATAAGTAGAGTTACAAGTACCCTAAATGGAGTTGCCCCAATTAGAACTCTACGTATAATCCTACTTACTAAGTCCCCTGCCCCTCCAAGTATAGTATCCCTCTAGCAACCCTGACAGCATCCTGTTCAAAGAACTCTATACCTTAACGCCGTCAAGTTTCTTGTGCATTACCCTTCTACGTAGTAACCTTGAGAACTTATGACCCTTTTCTCAAAAACCTAAATATACCCCTCTATGTAGTGACCCCTGTGACCCTTCAAAGCAGCCTGTAAAGCCTCAACTAGTAGCCCTTATGACCTGTTTACAGTAACCCTTAAACCCTCAACTAGTAGCCAGAATCACTCTTTTGGAGTAACCCTTAAATCCTCAACTAGTAGCCCTTATGACCCCTTTAAAGTATCCCTTAAACCCTCAACTTCTTCAGAGCCATTGCAAGATGTCCTGCGCAGGCAGGTCCATCATCCGGTTCACCCGTGTGATCAGCTTCTCGAAAGAGTCCTGTGGGTAATTTTGGCCGGGGCCTCAATAGCTAGAATAGGGTTCCTTTAAAAATGGGTCTACAAGGGTTACTACAAGGGATCCATAAGGGCTTAGGGTTTAGGGTTCCTTTAAAGGGGTCTACAAGGGTTACTATAAGGGATCTACAATCTGTATACGCATGATATATATATAAATATATACATATATGAATATGAATATGTATATGTATATGTATATGTATATGTATATGTATATGTATATATATATATATATGTATATATATATACACATTGGGTAAGGCCGCCATACAGTAACAGTCTATGATAGGGCTACTATTAAGGGCCTTATGTATCTATATTATGAATATTATCCAACTGTTACTGAGTGGGGGCCGTACCCAACATATACATGCACATGCACGTATGTGTGTATACGTCGATTTTATGTAGGGTGGGTTATATGTTGGGCTGGAGATTGGGTCTTCTGTAGGTTTAGGGTCTATACTATTTTTTTGGCTAAGGGTGCAAAGTTCAATAGGGTTTACGGCTTAGGGATTATATAGGATTTCGAGTTTAGGGCTCTGCAGAATTTAGGGTGTGTATAGGGTTGCGGGTTTTGAGTTCAAGGTTTCTGGAGGGTTACAAGTCTATACAGGGTTGAGGGTTTCAGGTTACATACATATAACTGAATGTTCTGCATATCTTACTGTATTTGGTATTCAGATGTCACTACATTTGTGGATTAGGTTTTACGAGCTAAGTTATGACTATATATTATATTCGTGGCTTTGCAACAGGGTCGATGTATATGCATCGGATTCTGCACCAAGTGGATTCAATGCTTTAGCAGCTTTAGCAGTTGGGATTTTAGGTGTAGGATTTCGTGTTTAGGCTTTGGGTTTAGTTGTTAGATAGGGTTTCGCATCCCCGAAAGTCGCCCCAGATATCATTTGCCACGACCACAGTACAACCTCTACATAATTTAGCATGTACAAACACCCCCATGTTTGAAAGAACCAGCTTCCCGATAGACCCAACTTCTGGGATTTGCGCAATGATACTTTGCACAGCAGGATATGGATGTTGTCCGGCAGTGGTAGTACGTATGCGGACGTCTATATCCCAAGCCTGAAACCCAACCGCCAATCACCAAACCTTGACATCCACAATTCGGTTCCTATCGCCCCAAAGATCCGCGACACATGGGTAGTTGTCAAAATTAGCGTCCCTTTTTGGGTCCTTATTATAACACGGCACCTAGTATTTGGGTACCCAGACAGGGATCATAATTTTGACAACCATCCACGTAGTGGTTGATGGGTTTCTGGTTTGGGATCAAACTTCTACGAGTCCTGGTCGTTTGCAGGCAAGGCGCAGGTTCAGCAGTCATGGTGATCACGGCTTAGAAGCTCTAAGACTTTGGGTTCTCATGCTAAACACAAACCCTAAATCCTAAACCCCAAACCCTGAAACCCTGAACCCTGAATCCTACAGCCCTAACGATCTCAGTAATCTCAAAATCCCTGGAAGTCTGCTGAGCACGAAGTTGTATTCTGATGAATTCAGTTCAATCTGAGCCCGAAGATCCCACAAAAACAACGCAGAATGCCTCTAGAAAAAGACAAAGCGGTCATTCGGTTGATATAAATCCTGCATTACCCATTATAAGGACTATACCCTAAAATTCCCATTGTTTAGGGCCCGTAATGCAGGATTTATATCATCAACCGTTCCACACCATGAGCTGTCCTTTAAGCTCTCACTGCCCTCTGTCTGCTGCTTCAAAACCTGTCGCAGACAGCCATACCTATAGGCCCAGGGGACATAGTAAATAAGTGGGGGTATAATCCGCCGAGGCCACAGCCTCAGGAAATCTCCTCCTGCCGCACCCGCTGTTGGCCCACAATTTCGACCCCCCACGCCAGCCCCCCCCACACGTCTCCCTTGCCCCCCATCCATTACCGGGTCACGTGTGCTGCTCTCTCGCAAGCCGAGGCGGGCGGCGTAGTACCGCCACGTGGCCTCCTGTTGCAGTTTCACGCTCTTCGCTTCCAGCACCGCCTTCCTCTTCGCAGCCTCACTATCCACCTTTCCGTTTAGGGTTTGGGACTTTCCGGAAATAGGGGACACTAATAAGGTACCCTACATACTAGGATCCTTATTACAAGGGTCCCAAAATGAGGTATCCCTATTTTCGGAAGCTCCCGTTTAGGGTTTAGGGTTTAAAGGGTTTAGGGTTTAGGGTTTAGGATTTAATGGTTTAGGGTTTAAGGGTTTAGGGTTTAGGGTTTAGGGCTTTAGTTGGGGCTTGGGGGGTTGAGTTTGGGTTTCTTCTTCCTACGCCAAGTGCAGTCCACTACATCCGATTTTGGACTATCTCGAGGCCTATAGTCTTCAGAACCTCCTTGTTGCTGCTGCAATCAGACGGAATTTGGCAAGAAAAGGGGGTGAGTCGTAAGATGTCATAGTAGGTCATAATGTTTGATGATATGCCACATCACCATATGCTACAAGTATATAGTATATGCATAATACGGTATTACATGGCAGTTTCCGAAAATAGGGGACCCTAATATAGTACCTTAAATAGAAGGATCCTTATAACAAGGACCCCAAAATGAGGTACCCCTAATTTTCGGAAACTCCCACATCATAGTATACTCGAATGCCTCAATCGAAGCTTCGAACTTCGAGACGACAGGAACACATGTCTGCGGGCAAGAAGGCTCAGCTCGCAAATCCTACCTCTGCCGGCATCCTAGACCTTCTTAGGGTTTAGGGTTTTTGTTGGGTTCCTTGCTATGATTTCCTTATGCAATGTATGTTATTCCAGTCCAAGGGAGGGCTTTAGCCTTCAGGGTTTTGGATCTGGTTGAAAGATTAAACCCTAAACCCAAAGTTTAGGCTTACTGTAGGGGCCTTAATAGTTAGAATAGGGTTTTTGGGTATGCTTTACTATAAATATAGTAAGGAACCCCCAAAATGGTGTAGGTAGTTACTGCATTTAGGCCCCTACATTACGGCCTACCTGGACCCTCTTCAACCTTGCTGTTTCGGGTTCCCTATTATGATTTCCTTATGTTGATCCTTAAAAAGGTAGGTCATTCAGGGTCCAGGTAAGGCCCCCAAGCCTAAACGTTAGCCACCTCGGCCTCGCTGAAACCATCCACCGCCGCCATCTTCGTCATGAACTCCTGTGAGCTGTCTCAGAGCTGCAACGTGGGAGTTTCCGACAATAGGGGGTACCTTACTTGGGGGCTCTTATCATCAGGATCTTACTACTTAGGGTACGGTGTTAGGGTCCCCCCCATTTTCGGAAACCCCCAAAAGTGCAACCTGTCGCACAGCCCTGCATAGCCTTTGTAGATAACGAGACACAGAATTGCAGATGCATGTAGCAGATCGCCACTGAAACAAGTCCTCGCGGGAAATGCGATCATCGGCATCGGCATCGAAGGCCAGCCAGAGCCTTGAAACACACAAGCACGTGGAGGCTTCTCGACGAGGTGCTCGCAACCCGTCGGTGGGAGCGGGCGGTGTCGCAGCCACTTGCAGGAACGCTCTACCCCGAGGCGCGGGCAGGTGTAGTTGCGACTCTGGCAAGTCAGGCCTCAGCTGTCCCATGCTTCTAGTCCAGCGGTCGTCTCCAGCCCCAAAAGGGAGATCCGAAAATTATCGGCGAGATTATTTAGGGGTCCACATAATAAGGATCCTACCATGTAGGGTACTATATTAGGGTCTCCTATTTTCGGAAACCCCAGTTCAAAAGGACTGGGGAACGGGCTGAAGCCGCGTGAACAACTCGTCAAGGTCGGCCCGGCGAAGCGCTTGGTCGTCGTGAGTCTGGGGCGGTTTAGGGTTTAGGGTTGCCAACAAAGGACCGGGGTCGCCAGATTGGCTGTGTATCTGTATTGGGGCGGTTGTGTGTTGTTGATCAACTGTCCTTGTGTATGCTCCTTTACCTACTGAAACTATGGCATTTGTACAAAGTGGCCTGTACATGGGTGGTTGTCAAAATTGTGGTCCCTTTTTGGGTCCCTATTATAATACGGCACCTATTATTTAGGGTACCCAAAAAGGGACCATAATTTTGACAACTATCCACATGGAGGAAACTTGATGTGTCGCATTAGCAGCGCTTAAGGATCTAAGCTTACTTCATTGCTTCAGCTTCAAGGTTTTCCCCAAGGGTAAAAGGAGGGACCCTTAATGACCCCTAGGTATATACCCTTAGTATAGCCATTATATACCTATTATATAGCCCATCAAAGGGCAGGGGTCCCCATTAAGGGTCCCTCCTTTTCCCCTCCTTTTCCCCTCTGGTTTTCGGTTGCGTTCAGACAGGTAAGAGTTGTGGCAAGGTTCAGGCAACTTCGGGCTAGCTCGCTAGCTTGCCTGCTTGCTCGCTTCTTTTTCCAAAACGGAAACGGATTTGGAAACCACACGATGGCCCCGACAAAGAAGCCCCTAAAGCCCTAAACCCTAAACCCTTAACCCCTAAAAACGGTTTAGGGTTTAGGGTACCACCACCAAACGCAGCTGAAATCAGGGCCTTGGCCAAGCTGGTAAAAAGCTCGTCCAGCGTCCGGCCCTGCACTGATGCGAGTCGAGGGGTTAAGGCTTAAGCGCCCCATGTCCGGCCTGACGTTGCAAGGAAGCCAGGATACGACTGCCGATGTCCTGCAGAGTGAAATTTCGAATGACAGTAGACTAGGCAACCCTAAACCCGAAACCGTAATCCCCTAAACCCTTAACCCTAGATGCTAGCTAACCACAACCCCCAAATCCCAAACGCTAACCGCACGGGCCCGCCTGCAGCGTTTTTGCTGCGCGAGCCTGCCGATGCGGAAAAAAGTAGCTTCACGGTTTGGGTTGTAGGTTTTTGGTTACTGCATGTGGAACACCTTATCTGCCGAGAAGAACGGGTTGAAGAGCAAACTCGTGGGCTTTGACATGGTGTTGCCACTGGTATCCCAGACCTGAGTTGCCATGGCGACTTCGGCTTGCAACCAGGGGCTTGAAATCGCAATGCCCAGTCCCAAAATCACCATAAGCAAGGTTCCTGCTATTCATCGGATTCCTCCTCAAAGAGCTGGTGAGAAGGTTTTAAATGGGCCTACACCAAAAAGCTGTCTGTCGCTGCTGAATGCACCCAAACACCGTCGAGGTCTCTTGTATCAGCTGCAGAGTGCTCTCCTCCGGTTGAGCACTCCTGGGTTCTTGTGAAAGGGTTTCATGCAGTTACCATAATAACGAGACTATAGTATTAAATTCCTCAACAAAAGCCCTTATACAACCCTTAAAGGAACCCTAAAGTTATGGTAGCTTAACTTAAACCCCTTAACAAGAACCCAGACTCTCGTCGACGTCGGCACTGCTGGCGTCTGGGGCCTCGACGATCTGCAAGGCTTCTTCATGCGCTTTGCCCGCGGCAGCTTGGATGTTCGGGACAGCCTCCTTGTCTTCAAGGGCTTCATCCTGGGTTCTTGCTAGGAATTTCAGGAATTACATGAACAGTATGGTTTCCTGATTATGGTAACTTAGACTAAATCCTTTAACAAGAACCCAGCATCAGAAGATTCGGAGAATGTCACCATTCCCAAAAATTCCAGCCAACCTCCTTTCACCCTGGCATTGACCACGATAGCCAAGAGTTGCGCTCGCGTTAAACCTCTGTACAGCCGTGAGCGTGTCTGTAAGTCTTCCAGGTTGCGTTCGACAGGAGCATCCAAATCCACACATATGACCACAAGCTGCTCCAAACCATCTGCATTTTCCACGGTATCGAGGACAATATTCTCCTGCTGAACCTGCACGCATCAATTTCTCCTGAGCCTGCCCCAGATCCTCACAGCTTAGATTCTAAACCGGGACCCTGATATAGTACCCTAAATAGTAGGATCCTTATTATAGGGACCCCAAAGTAAGGTACCCCCTAATTTTCGGAAACTCTAAACCCTAAAACCCTCTATAGAATCCTCATAGATCCCTATACAGAACCCTTTAAGGTACCCCCCCCCCCGCCGAGCCTGAATCCCCAAAGTCAAGAGTTCGAGGCTCCGGCTTTAGGGTTTAGGGTTTAGGGTTTAGGGTTTAGGGTTTAGGGTTTAGGGTTTAGGGTTTAGGGTTTAGGGTTTAGGGTTTAGGGTTTAGGGTTTAGGGCTTTGTGTTGCCTAAGCTCAGAATACCTAGAGGGTCATACCCTACCCCTTGTTTAGGATACCCAGTTTTATGGCTAGGTTCTCTTATATAGAAAAGTAGGTACCTTAAACAAAGGGGTGGTATGAGCCTATAGGTACTGCTGATGGACAAAATCCTGCAGTACCCATTGTAAGGAATATTAGGGGTACCTTACTTTGGGGTCCTTATGATAAGGATCCTACTATTTGGGGTACTATACCAGGGTTGATGATATAAATCCTGCATTGCCCATTATAAGGAATATACCATAGCTCCCACAGTTTAGAGTCCATAGGCTCACGCAGGATTTTGTCCATCAACAGTATGTCCATGGTCCCACGCTGGCCGCTGACCGGGCAAGCAGAGTTCATCGTTACGGGTTTTGACCTCATGAATGTATGTCTTCGAGATGCTCGAGACGTCTACAGTCCTGACAGGCCACACTATGCAGCCTCTCGTGCTCGTCCGCCCGGCCCTTGCATCCCGCCGGTACTTGGGGGGAAAGATCTTGATGGCGGTGAATTGGAATGGTAAAAGAAGGAATGATTTACAGGGAACTCCAAAAAGTTGGAATACGGTTTCATGGTAGGATACCCTATAATTTACCATAGAAGGGTTAGGATAATCATATTCCAACTTTCTGGCTTTTACCTTAAGCTGTTGTCTTCAAAAAATCCAACAAACTCAAAGCGCCTTAGGCCTCCCATCGTAGCAGGGCCACACCCAGAGACTCCAATATCCCTGAATTAAGGATTATACCTTAAATCATATAAGGGATCCTACCATAACTTAAGGAATATTCCTCAATTAAGGGATATTGGAGTCTCTGGGCACTATGAGGAGTCCCGGGCGTCTTCTACTCCCGCCGTTTCCTTACAGTAACCCACCCCTCTCGTCAGGCGATGTCACCTCATCACCTATTCTAAACCCGCCCCAAGGTAGGCGATCCCATTTTTTCATCAAAGTTCTTAGACCCGCCCTCAACAGGCGATTTCGGTTGAACATTTCTCTTAAACCGGCCTGTCACTGGGCGACAGCGGACGCAGCAGGAAGCAAGGGAAGTAAAAGGTACAACACTAAGCAAAAGAACTGCCAAAGACGAAATGCAGAAACCAGTTCATCGACGAGGAAGCAGCAAAAAACAACGACACAAAAATCAAGGAAAACAAGAGCAAAGCAACCTTAATAACTTAAGCATAGACCTCCAAAGTCAAAGTCCTGCGGTTCTCACGTACCAGGATTTAGGGTTTAAGGTTTATGGGTTTAGGGTTTAAGGGTTTAGGGCGCAGGATTTAGGGCTTAGGGATCCTGAAGCTGTGGTATAGGGCCTTGCTACTCAGGATTGGGTTTTGGGGTGAGAGGGACTCGGGAACTGCTGTTCCGACCCGTTCTGAGCCCACTTATTGCTAAACTGGGCCTTACGAATGGGAATAGGGTTTGGGGGTATTTTGCACTCTGACTAAAATACGGAACCCTATCGCCACGAGATTAACAGAAAGCGTCACGAAACCCGAACCCTAAACCGTAAACCTTACACCCTAAACCTGAAACCCTATAAACCCTGTAAACTCCCCTAAACATGCAACCCCTTGAAGAAGCCCCCTTCAAGGAGCCCCTTTAAGGAGCCCTTTAAAGAGCCCCCCTACTAGTTCATGGTTGGGATAGGCTTAAGAGTGTGCACTTTTGTTCCTTATTGGCTTTAAAGACCCATAAACATCTAACACGTTACTCAATTATGACAAAGCCTAAAGGGCCCCCCCTTTAAGCAGTCCTGCCTGCTTGCTTCGACCCAGGAGGCGCTCCGGCAAGCAGCTCAGAGACTCCTCGAAACTCACGAGGCGCAGGGAGCGATGAGGGAACTCCCGATTCCTGGGCGCCGCTTCAGGTGTCGGTGTGCGTGTATGAGTGTATATATATATATATATATATATATATCTAGGTGTATATATAAATATATATGTGTACCTGTAAGGGCTCGAATGGCCGCAGCAGCGCGGAATATCGTTAGCCCCAATGCCCATGGGGGGCACACCTTGGTGCCGCGCTTGTGAGGCGGCATGCAGTTCTTGTCAAGACCCTGACAGGCAAGACGATTAAGTTGGACGTTGAGGCCAGTAGCACGTTCAACAATGTCAGGCTACGTTCCAGGATAAGGAAAGCACCCCGCCCCACCAGCAGCACCTGATCCTTGCTGGCAAGCAGTCGGAGTTAGAGGATGGCCGTACTCCCCCGGATTACAACATCCAGAATGAATCGACCCTCCACTTCGCGCTGTGTTTGCGAGGCGGCGTGCAGATTTTTGTCGAGACCTTGACGGGTACGGCGGTGGCATGTTCGACAATGTCAAGGCTACGTTCCAGGATAAGGAAGGCACCCCGCCCGACCAGCAGCACCTGATCCTTGCTGGCAAGCAATCGGAGTTAGAGGATGGCCGTACTCCCCCGGATTACAACATTCAGAATGAATCGACCCTCCACTTGGCGTTGTGTTTGCGAGGCGGCGTGCAGATTTTTGTCGAGACCTTGACGGGTACGACGGTCACCTTGGACGTTGAGGCCAGTGGCACGTTCGGCAAGGTTAGACGAAGAGTGCGGCAGTGTCGTAGCCGTCGGCTCCATCGGTGCCTTCCTGTACCAGGCCGGGTCTATGCTCTTGCAGCAGCTGAAGATCGATGACACGGTGGATGCCAGCAATCTAGTAGCTTTCGCTAAGATCTTACTTGCTTGATGCGTTATATGTGCTCGGCATGCGTGCTTGTATATACGCTGTCACTGTCCATGCATGTATGTCTTGAGCGGGGACGGTTCATTTGATAATCGTGTGGGGTGTAGCTTTGCTGTTTGCCTCCCCCCGCCCCCGGAGGAATAGGCGCAAAGCTTTGTTTGAGTTATTGGTAGATTCGTGCAGGGACTGACTCCTTGAGGCCGATCCTGCACCTTGTAAGGGGTAGTGTTGCTCTGATGATTGCCTGGCCCCAGGAGGAACTACTCAGAGTTTTCGTACAGCTGCTGGTTTGCTTGTTTTGGTTTTGACTTTCGGGAGTTGAATCATCCCGCTTTGTGTTTGGCGGGTCATAGGTGAGACGACTTTTCGGTCCAAAGGGCTGGTCGGTTACATCTCACTCTACTCGCTCTGACATGCTTGAGTGCATACTGGCACGGTTTACATGCCTCAGCCAGATTTCTGCGCCAGGCTTTTGAATGCAATTAGGTGCATCCCAACGGCTGCGTACGACCCGAACTCATTGCCCAGAAAGCGACAGCGAATGTATACCTGTATACATAGATAGATAGATAGATGAATAGATAGATAGATAGATAGATCAACAGACAGACGAACATACAATTTGTGCATATATATATATAAATACACATACCTATATCATATTCGGCGGAGCTGGAATGAAGCCGCATGAAAGGTCTCAGGGCGTACTGAGTTAAAACAAGGCTGGGATACAGGTTGTCTTCCGAAAAAAACAATGCTTCACAGCTGATCTAACTTTGTGGGGTCGCGACGATATGAACTATGCCCTTCGCAAAGACCAAGCCCTTAAGCCCTGAGCCCACATACAAATAGATGGCAATGCTTCCTGAGAGCAGCCCAGTTGCAGGTCTTTCTGCAAGACATGCTTTATCTTGTCTAAGATGACGGAGTTTGGAACGAGCATGGCGACGCGCCCATGCAAGCTGACGTCAGGGAACGTCCTTGGAGCTAGAGTAGCCCTACAAGAAAACATAGTCGAGAATGCGGGACCACAAAAGCTTGAAAAAAAATACTGAATTTGAAAGCCGAGATTCTTTGCAACATGCCAGAGCGCCTTTATGATATGCTCCGCGTACACCTTGAACAGGTCCTGTCCTACCTTGGTGGCCATAGAAACCGTCTACCCATACACCGGACGTATCATGACTGGGCTTATTGGCTCCCACCACACAAAGCTGCAAGATGTCGCAAGAGCAGCCTAGCTGCTGGGTCGAAGAGGAAGGTCTTTAATGGCGGTCCGTCCGAGCCCAGGGAACTCACTGCGGTATCTCGCTGCGTGTTCAGCTGAAACCTTGCGGCAGCAACTGAAAAACAATAAGCACTGTCTGATCTTGCGAGCTCTTTCCACAAAACAGACCGATTAGAAGTACAGTACATATAGAGGCAGGGAACGTGGCTGCACCGGCAACAATGCGTTTAGTGCTGCGAACCACCTCCGACAGTTTCACCCTGGCCATGTCTGGATAGGTCCTTGGCTCGGTGGTGGCAGTGGTGGTGGAATCCACCACTTATCACCCAGAGACTCCAATATCCCTTAATTAGGGAATGTACCTTAAGTCATATAAGGGATCCCACCATAATTTAAGTAATATTCCTTAATTAACGGATATTGGAGTCTCTGGGCATGTCTCACTTCTTTCGGGGATCAGGGCTCATGTGGCTCCCGGGATCTTCCCTTTTCTAGACATAAACCTCTTCACCTCTGTTTACCATATGCGACGGTTTCTGGCTCAGGGCTTTCAGGGTTGAAGGTTTAGGGCTCTTGAATGATCTTGACACAGTCCGAGGGTCTGGCTCACCGAAGCGGACTGCGACTCATCTGACAGAAGCAGCCGGCGCTTTGCCGATAGGCTTGGGAGTAGTGTCGAGCTCATTTCCTAAGCGTGGCACGCATCCCGACACCATGGTGTAGCATGGTGCTTCGTGGCTTGACCGGCAATCTTCTAGTGAAGCGATAAATCCACACAAAACAAATTGCGAAGACAACAATTGGTACTCCTGTGGATGGCCAGGCGACTTCAGGCGGAAGACAGAAGATGTGGTGGCTTTCATCGTAGACCACCATGTCACACTTTTCTGCGTCAGGTCCGGCCACACGTCGGAGTATGCGATCACCCTCCAAAGAGGGCAGTTGAAAGTGTTTGTAAGGGCTGTGCAGCAGCGTGATTCTGGAAAGTATCTGCTTGATCCTGCTTTCCACTAGCGCCGGCTCGCTGTGATTCTTTCCTAGGCTGTCTTCCACGACTCAGGAAAACCTCCACATTGAGGAACCTATAGGAACCTTTCTGTCGTTGTCATTGTTTTTGTACTACACTAATCTAATTATGCTAAATTATACTATATTATATTGCATTACACTATACCATGCTCTACTTTATACTATACTATACTATATTATATAGCACTATACTATGCTATATTATGCTATACTTTACTATACTATGTTGTACTATATTACACTATACCATGCTACATTTTACTGTACTATACTATATAACACTATACTATACTATACTACCCAGAGACTCCAATAGTCCTTAATTAGGGAATATACCTTAAATCATATAAGGGATCCTACCATACTTTAAGGAATATTCCTAATTAAGGGATATTGGAGTCTCTGGGTAACAAGAACCCTTATAGAACCCTTAATCGAGCCTTTATAGATCCCTATTATTGTGGTAACCTCTGTTTAGTCCTTAACAAGAGCCCAGAAGCAGCACTATATTTGGTGTCTATCATACTATATCATACTATATTTATTATACTATACTATACTATACTACACTATAATTGGTGTCTGTGCGCCGAGGTTCGCGAGGCAAGTCGCACAGAGAGCCAGCGAAGGAAGTGGAGGCCGAGGCTCTCGGAGGGAGCGACGTAAAGCAGACCTGGGTTCGGTTTAGGGTTTAAGGTTTAAGGTTTAAGGTTTAGGGTTAAGGGTTTAAGGTTTAGGGTTTAAGGTTTAGGGTTCAGTTTAGGGTTTAGGGTTTAAGGTTTAGGGTTCAGGGTTAAGGGTTTAAGGTTTAGGGTTCAGGGTTTAAGGTTTAGGGTTCAGTTTAGGGTTTAGGGTTTAGGGCTAAGGGGCCTTAATGGGAGTTTCCGAAAATAGGGGAAGGGTTTAGGGTTCTGTTAAGAGTTTAGGGTTTAGGGTTTAGGGGTTTAGGGCTCGTTCAAGTTACCATAATAAGAAGGAAACCATAAGGGAGTTTCCGAAAATTAGGAGTCCTTCTAATAAGGGTCCTACTATTTAGGGTACTATATTAGCGTTCCCATATGGTAACCAGTTACCATGATCAGGAAACCATGCCATTTGCGCTAGATCCCTATTAATAAGGGTTCCTTTAAGGGATCTTTAAGGGTTCTATGAGGGTTTAGAGTTAAGGTGTCTAATTTAAGTTACCACAAGAAGGAAACCATGTTATTTGCTATAGATCCCTATCATGGTACATAAAAAAAGTTAAGGGATTTAATATTTAAGTTACCAAATCAGGAAACCATACTATTTACTATAGATCCCTATTATGGTAACTTAAAACAAGCTTCTTAACAAGAACCCAGAGACGGGCTGAGGGATGGGTGTTGAGATGCTCGAGGACGTGCTGCACCGCAACGAAGGTCTTCCCGGCACCCGCTGGGGCAGAAAGATGGACATCACCGAGGCCCTCCATCTCTTTCAGCTTCACCTGGTTCAGGGTTTAGGGTTTAGCGGTTTAGGGTTTAGGGTTTTAGGGCTTAAGTTTCCTTATTGCGGTAACTTAACCTCCATCTCTTTCAGCTTCACCTGAATCGTGCTTCACCGAGCTGTCTGGGAACTAACTTGTGCTACAGTAGTTGCTTCCGGATTCAGCCATGATGCAAACCCTGATGTCGTTAAGCCTTTTCTTGTCACGGCCTGATTCGTAGGAGGTTAGCAGGATCCTACTCATGATCACAGAAGGGGGTTGCGAAATGGGAATCCACACTGCCCGTGCGCTCCTGCTGATGCTCGGTCAACTCCTTTAGCCCCAGGAGGCTATCCTGGGCTCTTGTCAAAGGAGTTAAGTTAAGTTACCATAATAAGGAGACCCTATTATTTGCTATAAATCCCCATTATGGTAACTAGTTACTATAATAAGGAAACCCGGGTGAGGCTAAACTCGGCACACAGTGCTGGTACGGGCGGCGAACTGAGATACACTTGGCACCAGGATGTGAGTACTGACTGAGCGAGGCTTGCCGTAGACCGGCCGTGAGTCTGCATCATTCACTTCTGTATGAGCCGTAAGGTGTTTTGTCTCTGTAAACACGTGCAATCGTATGTACAATTTCGCATCTTGCATTTCGGAATGCTCTCTCCCCTCAATGCTTAACGGGCCCTTCGGGGCGGGGCATTGAGCTCTGCTTCCCAGGATGGTGCATCAACCTTTGATGCGTCGCTATGCGACCGGGCTTAAAGCCTGACCTATCTATCCTGTCGCACAGCTAGGACCTCCTTAGCGGCGTGTAAAACGAAAACGAACCACCACCACCACCACCACCACCACCACCACCACCACCACCACCACCACCACCACCTAGTATATGCTATAGATCCGTATATAATGGTAACTTAAATTAAACCGCCTTAGCAAGAGCCCAGTATCCTCGTAGAGCTCGAAGAGCCGGCTCCTGTCGAACTTCACCTTGAACTCCTGAGCTCCGGCTGTCCGTAGGGCAGGAATCTTCTATTCGGGTTTAGGGTTAAGTTAGGAGCTTAGGGGTTTAGGGGTTTAGGGCTTAGGTTAAGTTAGGAGTTGAGGGTTTAGGGTTAAGTTAGGAGTTTAGGGGTCTGGGGCCTGGGGTCTGGGGTTTAGGTAAGTTAGGGTTAACGACGAGGAGAAACCCAAGCCGCACAACGTGAAACAATGGATCCATGGAAAATCAAAGGCTCTGGAGCCCCGCTGGCGAGGCCTTCGTTGACGCTCCGATCGAAGTCGCCGCTCAAGACGCGATCTCTCAGTGAAAGAAGCGCCTCGACGTTCGAAATTTGAATGCCGATGCTCAGCGCCGGGGTGCCGCTGCGGAGGCGGCAGGCGGAGGGACGGCGCAGCTCCATATCCACCAGGCATCGGCGCAAGGCAGGCTCCAGGACGTCCCCTTAGTCAGCATGGGGCTGAATGGACCCCTGCTGCGCTGGACAGAACCGGTTCCAGGGCGGAGATGTATAGAGTCCAGTTAAGTTGGGAGCCCATCTTTAGGAGCAGTAGGAGTCGATGCGAAAGGATGCAAAAGGCATCTCGAACCTGGAAGTTGTGCACAATGGACAAGTGGCATAGCCCCACCCAAGGATCAACGCGTGACTTTCAGTAAACAGCCAGGATACTATACTGAGATGACAACGGACGAAGCGTGCAGATTTAGGGTTTAGGGAAGCCCCCAAACCCTGAACCCTACACCCCTAAACCCTAAACCCCAAACCCTAAACAGCATCAGCAATCATTCGGGCCACGCCAGATGTGGGCTTGAGACAGTGGGGATGGCGCGCGCGAGGCATTTCGAGGAGCTGTGCCGAGGTGTCGTGGAGTTACGGTAATATACTGTTACAGGGGCCTTAATAATTAGAATGGGATTTGGGGTCCATTATACCAAACTTTAATTACAGTTATAACGAGGAAGCCCCAAAATAGTGTAGGTAATTGTTAAGGCCCCTGGTGTACGGTTCAGGGTTCAGGGTCTTGCGGGATTTGCTGTTCTGGAAGCGGGGTTCGTGATAGTAGCAGATAGAAATGATAAACCCTATAAACCCTATAAACCCTATAAACCCTATAAACCCTATAAACCCTAAACCCTATACACCCTATAAACCCTATAAACCCTATAAACCCTAAACCCTAAAGGCCCTAAACACCCTATAAACCCTAAACCCTCTACACCCTATAAACCCCCTAAACCCCATCATCTCAGGCCGACCGCCCCAACGGTGCAGCAGCTGCTCAACCGCCACGTTGAGGAGTCGGACTTGGCTGGCCTCAAACATCTCCTCGGATTAGGGCTTTTAGGGAGTTTAGGGTTTAGGAGGGTTTAGGGTTTAGGAGGGTTTAGGGTTTGGGAGTTTAGGGTTTAGGGTTTAGGGAGTTTAGGGAGTTTAGGGAGTCTAGGGTTTAGGGTTTAGGGAGTTTAGGAAGTTTAGGAAGTTTAGGGAGTTTAGGGAGTTTAGGGAGTTTAGGAGGGTTTAGGGTTTAGGGAGTTTGGGGTTTAGGGTTTAGGGAGTTTACGGAGTTTAGGGTTTTCGGGACCACCGCAACTCTTCTGGCCGACCCTTCCGCTACTAGTACAATAGCCGACAGAACTTACTTCCAAGGCATCCGAGGGTCCCCAGAGTCGTCGTCAGATTTGATCTGCCAGAAAAACTCCGTGGACTCGTCACCGGACTCGGTTTTTGTCACTTTTTCCATCTGCTTCACCACGATGCCCTTGCGCCATCTGACATCAGCTTCGGTCTCATGCAGAGCATCCACTTGGGCACCCGGCGGAAACTGATCCTTGAGAAATGCTGTGACATCTACCTTCTCATAATCCCATCCCGGACTTTGCTTCTGCATGAGGTTCGCCGTTGCCAGCTCGGATTTCTGCGAGCCACCACATCCAACCTCGGTGTTCCGGGGGCATGCAGGCGTGTGCCACAGAAGGGTTCAGTGCAGCTTCTTGCTTAGCAACACTACCCTGGCTCGTCCCTGCTTCATCATCAGGTATCTTCCAAACCCTAAACCCTGAAACCCCTAAACCGCCTAAAACCCTTAACTTCCACCTTGCATGGTCACCTCATGTCGCTGCCCTAAGTCAGGGTGCTATTTCAGGGCTTGCGGTTTACGGCCCTACACCCTGAAGCCCTAAACCCTAAACCCTAAAGCCCTACACCCTAAACCCTAAAGCCTAAAGCCCTAAAGCCCTAAACCCTAAAGCCCTACACCCTAAACCCTAAAGCCTAAAGCCCTAAAGCCCTAAACCCTAAATCCCTACACCCTAAACCCTAAAGCCCTACACCCTAAACCCTGAACCCCAACCTTGGAATCCAAAAGTAGCAGAGCCCAAGAGAAGCTCTAGATCCGAATCCAAACGCTTCAGCCACTTAGCGCCAGGGGCTCGGAAATGCTCCCAAGTCCGAACGAACTCTAGGTTCCTGGGTACTACTACTACTACTACTACTACTACTACTACTACTACTACTACTACTACTACTACTACTACTACTACTACTACTGCTACGTTTAGAATAGATGGCAGTGCTCTTTTTATACTGCCCTAGAAATGAAACCTAAACAGTGAACCCGTACGTCGCGCAAAGTGCGTGTAACCCCCCCGAGTCGGGCCGGGGATCCCCGTCCCAGAGGTCCACCTCGCGGTCGGAGAGGTCCTCCATGCTCGGAATGCCGTAACCCACCTGTTTTGGGGTGCCCAGAGACTCCAATATCTCCTTCATTAGGGAATTATACCTTAAATCCATATTAAGGGATCCTACCATACTTTAAGGAATATTCCCTGATTAAGGGATATTGGAGTCTCTGGGTGATTGGGTGGATGAGCAGAGGCCTACAAGACCGCATGCTGTTGAGGGAAGACTGATTCGGAGTGGCAGCTGCGCTGTACAGGGTGTCGTGCTGCTCCCACCTGACGAGGAAAGAAGACTGCCTTCAGCCGCTGCTTCTTCTCAACGGCCGTGCAGACGAGATCGAACCAGCGCTTGTACCAGGCACATCCCCAGGAGGCCGTGCGGCCCATCTTCTCCCACTGCTCTTCAGCTCTCTTCGTAGCGTCTTCCTTCTCTTCATCGGTTGCATCTTGACGGATGGGGACCGCGTTCATGGCAGCGGCCTTCTCCCAGTGCTTCTTTATTCTGTCGTCTGTGTAAGGTGCATTGAGGACTGAGAGGTAGCCGAAGGCCCTAAAGTCGCGCTCGCCATATATCCTTGCACAGTAGCACTTCCCCGGATTCTGGGGATCATCCGCGTGCTTCCCCAGGCCTCGGGATCAGAACGAGCTGTGGACAGAAGTCCAGACACGTGCAGACGTTTGTCTTCATTCGCTAGACAACACATGGGAGTTTCCGAAAATAGGGGACCCTAATATAGTACCCTAAATAGTAGGATCCTTATTTTCAGGACCCCGAAATAAGGTACCCCTAGTTTTCGGAAACTCCCATATCTCTGAGCAGTAAAGCAGTGTTTCCAAGCTTGTCTACTCGTGCTCGGTTCGTTGTTAGGTCGCGATCGCTGTCTTGCGTTCCAGGTCCGTTGCCGAGCACTGTAGTCACCACAGCCGCGACGCCCTTCCGCATCCTAATTTCTGATGGCAGGGAGGCAGGCAGTTGCAGGCAGGCAGGCAGGCAGGAATCTAGGCAAGTAGGTAGGCATGGAGGTACCTTCAGAGCTGATAATGCACATAAGGTGTGTAGTACTGCATGTATGCAAGCATACATGCATGCATGATTGTACGGATTCATGTACATTTGTTCATGCTTATGCACCTCTATGCCTATCTGTTTACTCGGGTATACAGATATATTATATATTCGACAGATATACTTTTGCATATGCAAAGATGTTGCCACTGAGCTTCTAGGGCGAGCTTTTCAGGCCCGTCACCCTGCTGCTCTTACTAAAGTGTGCATGTTGCCAGCTTATACGTAAGGTCGGCGCCGTCCGCTGGAGAGCAGAGGAAGACACAGGCCACGGAATCAAGGTGAAACTCCTGCCGGAAAGGATTTTAGACAATGGGAGTTGGCTTTGGGATGTATTATACCATAATCATAGAGACCCCCTATGATTATGGTATAAATTATACCATGATCATAGAGCCCCCCTATGATTATGGTATAAATTATACCATAATCATAGAGGGAATTAGAAAAAAGGCTTTTTGGTTGGAGGCCCAAGGCAATAGGGCCGTAATAGTTAGAACAGGGTTTTGTGGGTCCTCGAGAGTATGATTATGAAAGGCACCTTAGGATTAGTTTCGTAGGCTTCTATTTTTAGGTGGGGCTAGTGTTCAGGGCGTCGCTCAAGACTGCCCCTGCCCTTCAAAGTACAACTGAAGCAAGTTTGAGTAGGGTTCTTAAAGCGTCCCGGCCCTTGAAAGGGAAACCAGGGACTTCCCATGAGGAGTTCGAAATTGGGATTTGGGGCGATGCCAGTGCTGAGGATCGAGGAGCCCTCAACACGCTTGAAACCCGCCGCAGTCTGTACAACGGTGTTGCCGGATGGCCTTGGGTCGCTTTTGTTATCACTTTTCTGTTTATTGCTACTACCATTAATGATATAAAACCTGCATTACCCTTGATAAGGAATATACCATAGTCCCCATAGTTTAGAGTCCTTATTTGTCCATCAATAGTATTGCCGGTCAAAGCAGAAACCTTGAACCCCTAAACCCCTAAACCCTAAACCCCTAAACCCCTAAACCCTAAACCCCTAAACCCTAAAGCCTAAACCCTAAACCGCCCAAATCCGTCGGACAGCACGGCAGGGCTCTGTGCGGAGCTCCTTCACCAGAGCTTCCCAACCTCTGGGCTGAAGGCTTCGTTAAACTCCTACTATGGCTGATGTTAGAAATCCTGGATTACCTTAAGGATCCTAAATCCTACTCGGCTGATGTTAGAAATCCTGGATTACCTTAAGGATCCTAAATCCTACTCGGCTGATGTTAGAAATCCTGGATTACCTTAAGGATCCTAAATCCTACTCGGCTGATGTTAGAAATCCTGGATTACCTTAAGGATCCTAAATCCTACTCGGCTGATGTTAGAAATCCTGGATTACCTTAAGGATCCTAAATCCTACTCGGCTGATGTTAGAAATCCTGGATTACCTTAAGGATCCTAAATCCTACTCGGCTGATGTTAGAAATCCTGGATTACCTTAAGGATCCTAAATCCTACTCGGCTGATGTTAGAAATCCTGGATTACCTTAAGGATCCTAAATCCTACTCGGCTGATGTTAGAAATCCTGGATTACCTTAAGGATCCTAAATCCTACTCGGCTGATGTTAGAAATCCTGGATTACCTTAAGGATCCTAAATCCTACTCGGCTGATGTTAGAAATCCTGGATTACCTTAAGGATCCTAAATCCTACTCGGCTGATGTTAGAAATCCTGGATTACCTTAAGGATCCTAAATCCTACTCGGCTGATGTTAGAAATCCTGCATTACCTTAAGGATCCTAAATCCTACTACGGTTGATGTTAGAAATCTTGCATTACCTTAAGGATCCTAAACTATGGGAATAATGGCATCTTCCTTATTATGGGTAATGCAGGATTTGCATCATCAACAGTAGCTCGGCTCAAGCAGGGACTTGGGATACAGAAGGGCCTGCGAAGGCTCCGGTTGAGGGTGTTACAAGGCTTTGCAGGCTGGGCGGTGGGCGGTTCTGGCAGTTTATTTGGGGTTTCGGGTTCAGGGTTTAGGGGTCAATTTAGTTCACGGATACGGGTTGGCACCTCTTTCATTAAAACCCAAAGCCCAAAACCCTAAACCCTAAACCCTACATACCCTAAACCTTAAACCGGAACGGTGTCTCCCGACCGAAATGTGCCGAAGCCCGACCGCTCCGGCCTGCTGCATACTTCCCCGGGAAGGAGATCCAGCAGGTTTTGGCCTGTCTTGGTTTAGGGCTTCAGGGTTTGGGGCTTCAGGGTTTAGGGTTTAGGGCCTCAGGGCTTTAGGGCTTTAG
Organism: Symbiodinium sp. CCMP2592; assembly: GCA_905221615.1. Lineage (NCBI taxonomy): Eukaryota > Dinophyceae > Suessiales > Symbiodiniaceae > Symbiodinium > Symbiodinium sp. CCMP2592. The sequence continues at coordinate 77,591 of CAJNDT010000746.1, read as the reverse complement.
GGCTTTGGGTAAACCCTAGACCCTGCACCGTAGGATTTGCAGGTTTTGGCCTCGTCCCGGATGTGTCCATGGTAGCTGGGGTCGATTTCCGTCGACTCGGCAATCGCCGCTTCCTGGTCTCTTTCGGTAGGGTTTATGGTTTCGGGTTCAGGGTTTCCTTTATAGTTGAGGTTCAATAGCTTTTGGGTTACATTGTCGTATAGTTATCACCAGGATACCCAAAGGAATAGTAGTAAAGGAATTACAGGCGGAAACCTTGACACCAAACCCCTAATGGTAGAGGCCTTAATAATCAGACTAGCGTTTTGGGGCGCATGACACTATACTTACATTAAGGAACCCCCAAAATAGTATAGGTAATTGTTGAGGCCCCTATACTACACCCCCAAAACTTCCCCTTCTAGACCCCTTTAAACGGAACTTTATTTAGGTAATTACGGAGGCCCCTGTATTAGCAGGCTTGGAAGGCACGGCCCAAAGCCGAAAGGCTCCCAGGCCCCAAAGGCCCCAAAGGCCACAAAAGACCCGGAGAACTGCAACACAAAAAAAACAAACAAAACGTCTCACATAACAAAAGCCTTAAACCTAAAACCCCTAAACCCTAAACCCTTAAAGCCCGAAACCCTAAACCCTAAAACCCTAAAGGCCCTAAAAGCCTTGATAAACGGAGCAGGTCGAGTTTCTTCCTTGAGGCTCAAAAGCAGGGTCTCTCGCAAAGCCGACATGGGCCCCTGCCCCCGAAGGCCTCCACAGGCGGAGGGCGAAGCCCGGAGCTTTCAAAGCTGGCCCCACGGGTGTTAGGGCTTTAGGGCTTTAGGGTTTTAGGGTTTTAGGGTGTAGGGCTTTAGGGTTTTAGGGTTTAGGGCTTTAGGGTTTTAGGGTTTAGGGTTTTAGGATGTAGGGTGTAGGGTTTTAGGGTTTTAGAGTGTAGGGTTTGGGCCTCGGAGCCTCCCGAGAAACCTCCTCTTGGGCCCCCCCCCCTTCTTAAAGCCACTGGCAAACCCACACCCTAAGCCTACTTTGGGTGCCCCAAGCCTTGGTTTAGGGTTCAGGGTTTCGGGTTCAGGGGCGCCTCCTTCGGATTTGAGGTTTAGGGTCTGGGCTTGCGGCTTTAGGGTTTGGGCGGGGCTTTAGGGTTTAGGGTTCAGGATTATAGGGTTTAGTTTGGGCTTTAGGGCTTCCTGAGGCACCTTCGGGTTCAGGGGTCTTGGGCCCTTCGCAGGCCTCAGGCGCGCACCTGGCTCCAGCCTCGGATTCAAAGAGCTGAGAGGACAAGCGTCCGCCAGGATTCCGGGCTCAAGGGGCGGGCCCTGATCATTCGAAGGACTCTGGGGTATATTTTAAGAAGCTGCCCCCACCCTGTAATAGTGACTATAAGGATTTTATATGATTATATTAGGGCCCTATTATATTCCTACTATACCACTACTACAGGGTGGGGGCAGCTGCTAAGGTATATTCATACTGGTAATTAGAGTAAGGCTCTCGGAAACATCATACTCGGGAACCCTGAGAAAACGTATTGGTAGCAATTCAAGCTTCTATGGTAGGGTTTAAGAGGGCTTAGGGTGCGGGCTCAATGGGCTGTCGGGATTTTACGGATTCATCTGGACAGTTCTCTAAGGTCCTTCTTGCAAGGCTGCGGTACTATCTCTGGGAGCTAAAACGGGCGTTAGACTTTTCAGGCTTCGGGGAGTTAGGGCTTTATCCTAGGTCCTAGGTCCAAAGTATCATGGCTGTCAAGCATCAGGATGATCAGCAAAGGCCCCTGTACTCATATAGTACCCTGAGAGTACAGCACTCCAGTAGTTCGCTCAATGTTCTCATTGCAGTGTTTCTCGCACTGCTCCCAGGGTGGACTGTCCGTAGTAGAGCTCTCTAGAGATGTGTTGATGCTGATGTATGTCAAGATTCAAGATAAATAAAGGTCTCCAAAATCAAGTCCCCTCCGGATCGAGATTTGGGAGTTTCCGAAAACAGGGGACCGTAATATAGTACCCTAAATGGTCGGATCCTTATTGCAAGGACCCCAAAATAAGGTACCCCCTATTTTCGGAATCTTCTGGAGAGGGGAGTTGGACTCCATTGGTGCTCTTTGTCCGAGCCACGATGACACCAGCGCCCCGGCGCCATGATCCGCGCACCGGGGAGACACCCAGTGTGCAAAACGACGACCACTTCGGTGTTTGAGAGGGTTTTTGGGTTGAGGGTTCAGGGATTTGGGGTGTATATAGGGGTTTAGGATGGTTTAGGGTTTAGGATTTAACGGTTTAGGGGTAAGGGCTTAGCGGGGGTGGGATGTCCGGCTCAGCTTTTTTGAAGAGTTGCTTCCTCAGGACACTTCACTTGCACAACAGGTCTGGCATACGTAAGCCAAGAAGCCTTAAGCCCGCGTCTGATTCGTTTCGTCGTGTGCTCCACTAAAATTGCGGCATGGGGATCTGGAGGGCGGCTCATCTGCAATCCACACCAACTGTGTGCCCAGCTGCGCCCCTTCCCTCATGCTGCGAACCTGTTTCTCCATAACATGATGCAATTCAAAGCAGACTAAACTCCACCAAGCGGTGCTTTGTGCACAGCTCAGATGAGCTTGCCCAAGGCTCGCACCAAGCCAGCGAACGCTGCATGTTGCGGAGATGGCGGGCGTTGTGACCGCAGCGGGGGCGCTATACTGTAGGGTGCTACGAGCACACAGAAAACGGAACGAGAGCCGATGCTCCACTTTGTGGAGATGGCTGCTCTAGGGACTCTAGAGGCTCCTGCTCTATATGGGAGTTTCCGAAAATGGGGGGCCCCTGATAGAGAAGCCTAAATAGTTGGATCCTTCCTATCAGGACCCCGATTTAGGTACCCCCAATTTTTGGACACTCCCATAATAATACAGGATACGATGATCCTGCGAAAGATTAAAACAGACCGTCAAGAACGTAAGCGGCGGCTCATTCGTGTTGTGGCATTGGCACGAGCCTGTGCCGGAGGAGCGGGTGCTTTCCGAGGCCTACAGCAACACCAAACTGACGCACGCTTCCCAGAGACTCCAATATCTCTTATTCCTAAGGAATACTTCTTAACTAAGTGATATTGGAGTCTCAGGGTTGTCAGTAGCATGCCAAGTCAGGCCCAAGTCATGCAACCTTGGCTTATTCAGATGGTCGACCACCCGAAGCATGAGAGCACCAGTGATGCACATCCTATACGCTATATCCTATTATGCACCCTATACACCCGATACCCCATATACCCTACCATATACCCCATAGGGTACAGAGGGTATACAGCGGGCTGTATAGCGGATAGTATGGGGAATAAGGTAGCTAGACCATATCCCTCGGTTCTTCAAGCGTCCTTCTGTCCCCTCCAAATGCTTCCACTCCGGCCTGCCACTTGGTTCAAGGCTTCGGCTTAAAATCCCGTGGAGCCGCAGGGCACCGGTGGCTTCCAGGATTCCTGGCAGGCCATGCAGGCGGCCACAATTTTCTGTTTAGGGTTTAGGGTTCCGTAAACCCTAAACCCTCAACCCTAAACTCTGACCTGTGAACAGTCACACCCTGGACCGTGCTTCCCACGCGACTCCTCAACAATGCATCAAATCGCAAGACATCCCTTTACGGATGCTTTCCTCAGTAATGGTACCATAGGCGCGGCCGAAGCTCGGCAGCTCCCAACACCAAGCAGAAGGGCACGGAAAAGTGCCGAAAACAAACACCCTTTCTTTGAAAATCCGCGTGTGCACACATCCACGACAAGGAGCCCTGCCACGAGCGTCCTATCCTACTCAGCCGGACTGATTGTGAAAAGGCATCCCGGAGGCAAAGGGGCCTCTTTGGGCCTGGGCGATTTAGCGAGCTTCTGGTTCAAGGTGGGCAGAGCATGGTCAGGCTACCGGGATGCAACCGAGACTGCAGAGAATGTTTCAGGATGACACCTGAACCGCAATAGCAGGAGAAGAGATCGATGTCTCTGTCTCACCACTGACTCACCACTGCATGAACCCCGCAGATGCTATGCCAAAGCTCCTGAAACTGGAATTTCCAGACCCCGAATATCAACCCTAAACCCTATACTAATCCAGACATGTCTCTCAAGGCTCCCACAGCCTCTTCGCGATGCGGGAAGCGATCTCGCCCTCATCAAGTCTTCGACAATCCACATCCACGGCCCATCGGGGGATTGCCGAGCGAAGGAGATCCACCATCGAGCTTTTCCCGACGGTCGCGTAGCGGGGATCTGGGCGCTCCGGCAGGTATGTGTCAGAAACCCTCAGCGGCACGATCTCGAGGTCGTTGTCGAATGCGAACTTGACCTCCTCATATTTGGTTTCTTCGAGTTGATCTTCTGCATACTCTGGCGAGCACACGGCGAGCAGAACTCCTTCGTTTTCCTTGAGCTGACCCAGGTACCTCACAGAGTCTCCTTTAACATTCCGGCCAGCTTGTGGATCCGCCATTACCACCGTGTAGTTCCGCTCCGTCAGCAGCCTGTGTACTAGTCGGAATTTCATCTCCGTCTCTTGGCCATTAAATACCATGGAGAACATCCCCATGCGGGCGCCCGTGCCATCTGGTATGTCCACCTGCCACGTATCCACTAGACACTAGCACGCTCGGCTGTCTAGAGAGATAACGGAAACGCAGTTATGGTCTTCTGTTTGTTCGGATACTTCTGCAGATACAGTATGATCACAAAAGTGCAGATGTGACTAGGGCTGCCTGGGCATGCCTGAAACTGTCTTGCCGCAAGCCGTGCAAGGAGGCTACATGTGGTTAGATAAGTTGGCAAAGTTCAGAGTCTGGGAACCCACAGACTCCAATATCCCTTAATTAAGGAATTTACTTTAATTCATATAAGGGATCCTACCATAATTTCAGGAATATTCCTTAATTAAGGGATATTGGAGTCTCTGGGCAGCCCGAAGCCTAAGGTGGAGATGCCCAGTCTAAGTTGTAGGCTCGACTTTGAATATCGAGACTTTTTTTGGACATGAGAGACATTGCTAAGCCATCCCACGACCTCAACCTGCACAAACCGTCGTTGAATATGGAGGCATAGAACTGCACAGAAGTGACACTGAGACATGGTTTGCTTGCATTTCCCGCAAACAAGGCAAGTCGGACACCTGGGGCTGAATTCCGCCCGGTTCTCAACGGTGCTTGGCATTGACACGCCTTGTGAGATCCAAATTCACCGAATTGGCCCCAGCCAGCCTTACCTCGCAATGGCTCAACCAATTCGTCTACTGTACAATATGAAACTAGGTGATACTATATGCCACTATCTGGTACTGTCTGATACGACGTACTGTACGATACTGTACGATACTGTATGACACTATATGATACTGTACGCACTCTATGACACTATATGATACCACAGTTTGCGATCAAATTGCATCTAAGTTTCACGCGATCGAAACGTGGTTGCTGCATTTCGCTGGTGTTGTCATGTGCGGCCAGAGCAAACGAAAGCTAAGTTCGAAGATATTAGGGTTGAGGGTTCAGGGTTTTGTGCTGCGTAAATCTGCAAAGCACTCAGCGCTATGGTAAACTATGGTGTAACTATACTTAGAACCACTCATAACGTTACGTACCAGGTCCCACGATCCTCCAAGTACGACACTGAAAGTTCAAACTACTCAAGACTGAACTCAAACTTTCTCAAAAGATAGGGTTGGTCAAGATAGACTAGGGTCGCATGAGCGAAGAGTACACGGGCGTACCTCATGTGTGGAGAGAAATGGGTTGAAGAGCAAGCTCGTCGGCTTTGACATGGTGTTGCCACTGGTATCCCAGACCTGAAATGGCATGGTGGCTTTCTTTTAGGGTTTAGGGTTTAGGATTTAGGGTTTAGGGTGACTGGTTAGATACCACGGCAATCACGACATGTGAACACTTGCACAACTTTTCGTGTCTCGTTGCAGGATTACTCTTTCAAGCGGTCGCGCCCTCCACTCAACTCCCTGCTTTCCCACTTCGAGGTGCATGGGTAGTCATAAGTAGGGTTATAAGCAGAGTAACTATACTTATAACCGATATTAGGGTATAACCCTACTTATAACTGCCCATGAACCCTAAACCTTATACCCTTATAGAATCCCTATAGATCCCTTTAAAGGGACCCTTAAAGGGACCGGTATAACTACCATGAACCTCCAAGTACAGTATGTGCATCCCAAAGGCTGCCGAGGTCTCTTGCGTGGGACCGTCGTCGCGTTTAGCAGTCAACGGGACGGCGCTGTCTTCAGTTTTTGCCTGCATAAAAGCTATGATGTCCAGCTTTGGCTGCGAGGCTTCTGTGACAGCGCTGCGCTTCGGAGCATCGCCACGCTCCTGCAAGGCTCTTTGATGCACCTTGGCCGCCGCCTTCTGAATCTTCCAGACTGCCTCCTTCTCCGGAGCTTCGCGATCAAAGGTTTCGGAGACTTTCACCAGGCCCAAAAATTCGAGCCAACCTCCTTGGACCCTTTCATTGACCACGATGGCCAAGAGCTGCGCTCGCGTCAGGCCCCTGTAAAGCTGCGAACGTGTCTGTACGTCCACCATGTTGCCCTGGATGGGAGCATCCAGCCCAACACAAACGACAACCAGATGCTCCAAGCCATCCGCGTTGTCCACCGTGTCAAGTACGATGCTTTCCTGCTGCGCCTGCGGTGGGTTCGGAGCATGCAGCCTGAAACTGGCTCCTGAGGCCTAAACCCTCCTGAACCCTAAACCCTAAACCCTAAACCCTGAACCCTAAACCCTGAACCTTAAACCCTAAACCCTGAACCCTAAACCTCCGAATTAGATCCCACGGCCCACTTCCCGGAACCGAAATCCAAGCCCAAGGAGCCGAAAAACCCTCAACCCTACAGCCGGAGTCTGCCGAACAAAGTCGCGAACCCCCCCAGAGACTCCAATATCCCTTAATTAAGGAATATTCCTTAAATCATATAAGGGATCCTACCATAATTTAAGGAATACTTCTTAACTAAGGGATTTTGGAGTCTCTGGGCTTTGCCTGCTTGCTTCGGCTGAGCAGTCGCTCCGGCAAGCAGCAGAGGGAGTCTTTGAAGGTGACAAGCTCCAGAGAGCGCTGGGGGAACTCATCCTTCCTTGGCTTAGGGTTCAGCTTCGAGGGCTCTCTAAGGTTTAGGGGTTTAGGGGTTTAGGGGTTTAGGGGTTTAGGGGTTTAGGGGTTTAGGGGTTTAGGGTTCAGGGTTTAGGGTTTACACGAGGTTTCAGGGTTGAAGGTTCAGGGTCTAGCTTCTCTTGGGCGGGGAGCTTGCCTTCAGACCTGGACGCTACCATAGTCGTAAGGGCCCTTCACACTGCAATTCTTCTAAGTGATCCAATACTGTTGATAACATAGATCCTGCATTACCTTAAGGACCCTAAACTATGGGAATTATGGTATATTCCTTATTCTGGGTAATGCAGGATTTATATCATCAAGCGTATGTCCATGATCAGGCTTGCCTGTCTCTGAGGGATCCATGGGACATGTTACATGTCGAACCCACCACACCTCGACACCTCCTTGAGCCCTCGAAGATGCTCCCGGAAAAAGCAGCCCAGCCGCAGGCTCTTCTTACCTTTGGTTAGCAGGGAATGGAGGAATGGGGTACAAGTATAACTTCTATTACTACCATTCTTCCATTGCCTACCAACCAAAGGTAAGCCCAGTCGCAGGCTCTTCTGCAAGACGGGCTTTATCTTGTCGCAGAAGTCGGAGTCCGGGACGAGAAGCGCCACGCGCCGATGCAAGCTGACATCCGGAAAGGTTCTTGGATCCGGAGATTTCTTTAAGGGTCCCTTTAAAGGGATCTCTAGGGATTCTATAAGGGTATAGGGTTTAGGGTTCATGGGTGGTTATAAGTAGGGTTACAAGTCCCCTAATATGAGTTATAAGTATAGTTACCCTACTTATAACCCTACTTATAACTACCCATGAACCTCCAAGCGGAGCAGCCAAAACGCAGCATTGACTTTGGCTCAGCCAATTCAAAAAAGAGCCTTATGGTAAAGACAGCCCCGGCAGAAGGATTGCAACACATGCGTGGTTGTCAAAATTATGGTCCCTTTTTGGGTACCCTAAATAATAGCTGCCGTATTATAATAAGGACCCAAAAAGGGACCCGAATATTGACAACCACCCACATCGGCTTGCAAAGCCGAGGCTCTGCAGCACGTGCCAGAAAGACTGGATGGTCTCCTCCGCGTACCGCTTCAACTGATGATCCCCTGTGACCTGGGCTCTTGAACCGTCTCTAACTCTTTGCGAAGGGGGACTCGGAGCAGTATGATTCTGCGGTCGGAATACTTGTACGACCACAATGCTGAGACAATACTATTGTAACACTCTTGTGCTATAATTTAGAAGGGGCCCCCACCCTGTAATAGTGGTATAATAGGACTATATTAGGGCCCTAATATAATCCTTATAGTCACTATTACAGGATGGGGGCAGCTTCTAAGCTATAATACTTCACTGTAAAATTCCTTCCAGAACCCCACGGCCCCTGGGAGTTCAAGAGCAGCCGAGCTTCCGCGTCGAACAAGAAGGTCTTCAAGGGTGGCCCATCCGAGCCCAGGGACGCTGTGACGTTGCTGCCTTCCGCGCTTAGCTGAAACCTTGGCTGCTGAAGGCTTCTACGGAAATCAACATGCAACGTCGGGTTTGTGGGGCCACATACGGACATATGGGTAGTTGTCGAAATTAAGGTCTCTTTGTTGGGTACCCTAAACCATAGGTGCCGTATAATAAGAGGGAGCCCAGAAGGGGGATCTTAATTTTGACAACCACCCACATGCAAGGCAAGAAGCGTGGCTGCACCTGCAACAATGCGTTTCGTGCTGCGGACCACCTCCTTGGCTCTCAACGGTTTAGGGTTTAGGGTTTAGGCTCTCAAGCCCTTTGAGAAACTAGTGGGGTCTGAGGTTGTAAGTGGAGCAGGAAAGAAAATGAAAGAGGTAGCCAGGGTGTAGGGTTTAGGGTTTAGGGTCATGGGATTTAGTAAGCATATAGGGTTATAACTGGGGTTATAGAGGGTCCCGGTTCTGAAGAAGCTGGCAACCACAAATTGACTGCGACTCGGAGAGTTTTGCTTTGCGCAGGACTTGGTGAAGGTAACACACCTGCTCTCCTCTTCGGCAATGTAGGCTCAACAATCAAGATTCAGGCTAGAGCTTGGGGCCCAAGATGAATTATGTAGGATCTCCCACCAACTGAGACCACATGCGGTCCGAGGTTCTGGCTCACCGAAGCGGACTGCGACACATCTGAAAGAAGCAGCCGGCGCGGTGCCGACAGACGAGGGAGCATTGTCCGACTCATCTCCTAGTATGCTTTGATCAGAGTTCTCTGATGAAAAGACATGAAGCAATGCCGGACAAGTGAGCAACAACCATGAAAGCCGATTCTGCTGTGAAGGGCCCGGCGGCTGCAGGTGGAAGAGAAAAGATTGTGTGACATTCGTCGAAGACCACCAAGTCACACTCTTGCATGTCGGGTTCGTCCGACAGAACTATGCGATCGTCGTCCAAGGAGGGCAGCTGGAAGTTCTTGTAGGGGTGGTGCAAGAGAGTCATTCTGGTGAGCAGCTCCTGGATCTTGCACTCCGACGTCTTCGTCGGCTCCGGATCGTTCGGATGCATTCCTAGATTTGGCCCTTGGACGAGAGTACTGCGGAACCATTCGCTCGGGCTTTCTCGTCCGGATCCCTCAGAAGAAAAGGAGGTCCGGAGACGCGAGAAGCTGCTGCCGTTGCTGGCCCGGGTTCTTGATGCAAGTCGCATAGAAATCCACCGGATGAAGTGGAGACCAAGGCTCTCAGAGGGAGCGACATAGAGGACTCGAGCCGACGGGTGCGAACTGAGATGGTCAAGGGCATGCTGCACCGCGACGAACGTCTTTCCCGCACCCGCTGGGGCGGAGAGGTGGACGTCGTTGAGGCCCTCCATCTCTTTCAGCTTCACCTGGTTTAGGGTTTAGGGGTTTAGGGTTTTAGGGTTGAGGGTTTAGGGTTTAGGGTTTTAGGGGTTTTAGGCTTTAATGTTTAGGTTTCCTTGTTGTGGTGGCTTAACCTCCATCTCTGTAAGCGTTTCCTGGCTCGCGCTTCGCCGAGGTGCTTGGGAACTCTAGGGTTTGGAGTTTAGGGCTTAGGCTTAGGGTCCTGTTTTTGCCACATGGGAGTTTCCGAAAATCAGGGGTACCTTGTTTTGGGGTCCTCATAGTCAGGATCCTACTATTGAGGGTATTATATTTGGGTCCCCTATTGTCGGAAACTCCCACATCAATACTCAGCCCACCTGCTGATGGTAGGTCAACTTCTCCAGCCCCAGTAGGCTGTCCTCGTGTGGGTAGCATGATGAGGGAGACCCCTTAAAGGGTACCCCTTCCGAACCCTACTTCTGGCTCTCTGAAAAAGGACCTTATTGAGAGGGTCTTTATCCCCAAGGGTCCCCTTAATCCTAACTCCCAGCAGGCTGTCCTCGTAGAGTTCGAAGAAGCGGCTCTTGTCAAACTTGATCTTGTACTCCTGAGCTTATGCAATCTATGGCAGGGAAACGGATTGACCCGCCCTAAACCCCTGACCCTCAAACCCAAACCTTAAATCAAAATATAAAAACCATTAATTAAGCCCTAAACCTCTGAACAGAAAACAAGGGATGACAAGGGCACGCGAGACTCTGGAGCCATGGCAGCCAAGCCTTCGTTGACACTCTGATCGAAGGCACCACTCAAAACGCGATCTCTCAGCCCGTGAAGTGAGTGGATGCTGTTCATTTCGATGCGGACACTCAGCGCTGGGGTGCCGGTGCGAAGGCGGGAAGCATCGGTTTGTAATATCTTTATGTCCATGAGGCATTGGCGCAAAGCACCGTGGAGGAAGTCACCTTAATTGTCAACACTAGAGGGGTCCCACCAGCCACAGAACTACAGTATGGAAACATGCCTTTGATCCCACCCTTTTTGGCTCAACGACCCTGTACCGTCAACCCAGGCTTAACCTAGCCCAATGTTCGATTGGACTCTGGGGGATTTGAGGCTGGCACCGTGCGAGTCCAACAGCGTCTCAACTGCCAGATCGCGATGGTGGACTTCTTTTGCTTCAAAGATCTCCTTGGCCGCTGATTACTTGAAGGTTCATGGGTAGTTACAAGTAGGGTTATAAGTAGGGGAACTATACTTATAACCCATATTCAGAAGCGTTTCAGCTTCAAGGTTTTTGGAGCTTCGGGCTCAGGGCCTAGAGTGGAACTGCCTCCTGGGCTCGACAGGTTCTGTGGTCTTTCAAGAACAATCAAAGGGGAAAAGGAGGGACCCTTAATGGGGACCCCTACCCCATACAGTAATGGGGCTATATATGGGTATATAATAGCTATACTAAGGGTATATACCTAGGGGTCCTTATTAAGGGTCCGTCCTTGTACCCTTGGAAACAAAGATGCTGATTTCCACTGCACCGAGTGTCCCGAGAGTCGTCACACCTGATCTTCCAGTACAACTCAGTCGACTGAGCACCGGATTGTGTTGTAGTGGCTTTCTCCATCTGGTCCACCACCAGGCCTTTGCGCCATCTGGAGCCATGCAGCGCATCTACGTGGGCACCTGGTGGAAACTCATGCTTCAGAAATCTTGTGACATCCACCTCCTCATAGTCCCATCCGGGAAAGTGTTTCCGCATGAAGTTCGCCGTTGCAAGCTCGGATTTCTGCGAGCCGCCACATCCAACCTCGGCTGTTTCTCCTGGATGAGTCACGTGGAGTTTTAGTGTTTAGAATTTCTGCCTTTGTTCGGTGCGCGCTTAGCTGGATCCCCTGCAATCCGAATCCCAAGTCTGCCACTTGGCCCGAAATCCTAAGATCCGACACCCGCAAGATAGCATAAGTTGAACTGATACCTCGATTACAGTACAAGACCTCTTAAACGCTAAGCCTTAAGCTCTAAACAGCTCTAAGCGCTCAACCCTAGACGCCAAACCCCTACATCCCCTGAATTCGGAGCTGGGCGTCCCCATTCCAAAGGTCGACCTGCGGCAGCTCCTCCATGCTGGGAACGCCCTCACCCACCTGATCAGGGGGCGCTAGGGCCCGTGACGGGCACGGGACGTTCCACACGATTTGACTTGTCCTTCGGTCCTTCGGTTGTATCCGCTTCGCACAGGAGGTGTTGCCAATTTGGGCTTTCGGGCATTTGCTACAGGAGAGACAAAAGCCGGACACCCAACTCGGCACAAGCATTATTCCCACCTGGCGAGGAAAGAAGACTGCCTTCAGCCGCTGCTTCTTCTCAACGGCCGTGCAGACGAGATCGAACCAGCGCTTGTACCAGGCACATCCCCAGGAGGCTGTTCGGCCCATCTTCTCCCACTGCTCTTCAGCTTTCTTCGTGGCTTCTTCTCTCTCTTCATCGGTTGCATCTTGACGGATTGGGACCGCGTTCATTGCAGCGGCTTTCTCCCAGTACTTCTTGATCCTATCATCAGTGTAAGGTGCCTTGAGGACTGAGAGGTAGCCGAACGCTCTGAAGTCTCGCTCGCCATATATCCTTGCACAGTAGCACTTCCCCGGATTCTCGGGATCATCCGCGTGCTTCCCCAGGCCTCAGGATCAGAACGAGGTGCGACACGCGAAACCTGGACACGGACTCGCTATGCAAGTGATGATTGTTGTTTCTGCTCGAACGCCCATGCTCTGAATTGACCGAGACTTGCAAGAACTGCTTGGCGAAACAAGCCTGTTCACAACGGCCCAACTGCCCGTCTCAATCTATGTAAGTATGCATGTATGGCAGGCAGGCAGGAAGCCAGGTGGGCAGGTAGGCAGCCAGGTAGCCAGGCAGGCAACTGTAGGCAGGTAGGTAGGTGGGTAGGCAGGCAGGCATGTGCAGCATCCGTCCATGCACGACGGAGGGCTGGATGGATGGATGGATGGATGGATGGATGGATGGATGGGCGGAGGGATGGATGGATCGATGAAGTGACGGACAGAGCGATAAACGGAAGGACTGATGGAAGGATGGAAGCATGGGTGGATGCATGGATGGATGCATGCATGGACCCTGATGCGCAGATGCATGGATGGGGATGCTCATGGCGAAGATCAGTCTCGAGCATTAATTCCCGGAAAGCCAGGCAATGCAAGACTTCCAAGTTAAGTGGATTCTGTCATCTTGAATGAACTCCCGGCAGCCATCTACATTGACATTTTTTGCAGCATCGTTCTGAAATCGCAGCGGTGGGTAGCCTCACTATGCCATGACGTGACTCATGATACCCCTAAGACCACTTTGCGTCTTTGACTTATTCCTTACCCCGAGACTTGCAGAATGCCCGTTGCTGTAGAAATCGCTGGCCCGAGGTCGGCACCGTCCTCTGGGGAGCAGAGGAAGACACAGGCCACCGAGTCGCGGTGAAACTCCTGACGACGAAGGATCTGAAGGTTCGGGCCGAGGGTTCCATCCGATCCGTCCGACTTCCAGCTGAGGGTTTGGGGCTTTAGGCGCTTACGGCACAGGGTATCGCATCGCGGAGTCTGCTCATTGATGCACTTGTGACAGGGTTGAAACTTCTGGTGAGGTAATTGCAAGTTTTTCGCCGCTGCCCGTTCCCGCAAGCAAAACTCAGCTATCGAAACTATACTTCTCTTCAGTACACGCACCAGGACGCGGTGGTCTGCACAGTGGGATTCCAAGCTTGCTTCCTGAAAGATGGGCTCTCTGATGCGCTGGAGGTTTGAGTGGGGGCTCGAGATTGGCATTGAGGGTCAGGCGACTGTTGACCGTTTGGGTTTGGGGTTTAGGATTTCCGGTGCAAGCAGAACAACCCTCCCCCTGTAGTAACCGTTATAGTAACTAGCAAAATCTTCAAACCCCCAAACCCTCAACCCTAGATGTTGGAAACTATTCAAAGCACTTCGGGGCTCTGCACGGAGCTCCTTGACCAGAGCTTCCCAGCCTCCGCGCTGAAAGTTCTTGGGGCTCTCTCGGTTTCCGGGGCTTTAGGGCTTGAGGATTTACAGGTTTAGGGGTTTAGGGTGTAGGCCTTCAGGGCTTCGTTATGGGTCCGCCGACCCTGGCGGCGTGTTGGATGGGTTTCGATGGGCTTGGAGGTGTTAACCTCCCCCCTCCCCTCCCCCCCTCCCCCCCTCCCCCCCCTCTCCACCCCCCCCCCCCCCCCCCCCTCCCCCCCCCCGCCCCCTTTCCCCCCCCCACCCGCCTTGCCCCCTTCTTCCTCTTCAACCTTGGCATCTCCGCTCCAAAGTGCTCCTTGTTCCTACTTCGCTTGATCGTCGCGCAGCCTCGCGTGCTTCCGCCTCTTCCCCCGGTTTTGTGAGCTTGAAGTCGTCGAAGGAAGTGCATTCGGCTTCTGGTCTGTCGCCCACGGGGTCGGCGGCTTGAGCCGGAGGCTCTTAAATCGGGCAGCGCTTCGCTGCCCTGTATGGACTGAGCTATGGCTCAGACGAATGAGCTTCGTCTGCGAAGCAGAAGCCACGACCGACAGTGCCGCCGACCCGCCCCGGACCCCGCATCATCGGACCCTCGTTTCTCCCTCGGGCCGCGCGGGGCCTGGCCCGAAGGCGTCTCGGAACGCGCACGCGTTTTGCAGCCATTCCCCGCGGTGTGGCGGGTTTCGGGGCCGCCGTGGACGACCCAGGAGGCGAGCCGGCGAGCATCATGAGCCCTCGGGCGCCCGCAACCGGCGCCGGCGGCGCGACGTGGGCGCGAAGTCATAACTCCCAAGTTTTTGAGTGGGTTGCGGAAGCCGCCAAAGGGCGCGCATCATGAGCATCAGCGGGGTCCGGCGGACGGGGGGTGCGGGCTACATGCAGGGCCGACGGGGGCTGAGAGCCTACGATCACCCACAAGTTGCGCACTTCGGGCCTACGTTGCACTTATCTATATACCGCGGGTTTCTGACAACAGCTCGCGCTGCCCGCACCTGGGCGCAGCCCCTAAATTTAAAATGCAGGGCTTCGATCCGAACGCAAGCTGCATGGAAAGCACGACTCCAGGCAAAGGGTAAGCTTTTGGGTCTGCCCCGATGGTCGGAGCCCGAAGTTCCGAAGATCGGCCTTTATGCCCTCTGTTCTCCGGGCCTGACGCGTATTTTCCCGGGAAGGAGATCCAGCAGCTTGCGGCGTCATCCCGGATGTGCCCGTGGTAACTCGGTTCGACGTCCTTCGACGGGGCAAAAGTCTCCTCCTGGTCGGTGGAGCAGCTTGAGCAGGTGCATAAAGACCCGAGCCCAAACCAGGAGCTGTCTGCGCTCTGCCGACTTTGCTCACGGTTGCCGGGTTCGATTTCCTTCGACTCGTCAATACCGGCTGTGCGGATGCTGACGAGTTCCTTCGACTCGGCAATAGCGGCGTCCTGGATTGGAACTTCGGCAGACGAGAATCCCAAAATCAAGGAGCCCATAGCCCTTAAAACGAGCCGTGGATTGATGGCCCACAAGCCGACAAATGGCAAAGAGAGCCCCAATCCAAAGATAAACAACATGACAAAATTTGCTAAACAGTAACTTCGAGCTTCTTCCTGGAGGCTCAGGAGCAAAGTCTCTTGCAAGGGCGCCATAGAGACCGAAGGGGCTCCTGACAGGGCCAAGCCATCATTCAAGTGGTTTCGACTGCCTTCGACATCCCACTGCTAGTTCATGTGAAGAATCTACGAAAAAAGTAGGCATGCGTGTACGCTTTCTCGTCTCGCAGCTCCTGTGTCCCCCTTCGCGGAGAGGTTCGCTCCCTGAGAGGCAGAATGCTGAAATCCATTAATTCCAAGCCACTCTTAGCTCGCTATGCTTGCCGAACACATCTCTCTGCAATGCGAAGCTGATGCCTAGGACATGGAACCACTGACATGACACCACGGAAGTAGTTGGAGCTCAGCAGCTAGCTGGCTCCAAGCAGGCAGATTTCAATTCCTGGCAGCTTGAGCCCCTGCACAGAGAATCAAGAAGCTTGGCTGCACCCTGCAACTCACGACAGGATCAAGCAGAACATCATCAGCTTGGGCCCTCTCGCGCAACGGGTACCAACCCTCTGTGTTGCCAAAATGATGTTTTGCTGCCACGAGGCGCACAGGAAAGCAGATTGAGAGCGGCGCCCTACTTTGTGGAGACGGCTGTGGACGGCTCCACTTTGTGGAGACGATACTGGAGTTGCTCGCAAGACTGGCACTCTATATACCATGCGTCTGCGAAAGTCATGTTTTAGAACATCGGCGGCAGCTCAGTCTCCTGGCATCGGTTCACCATGCTTCACGGCCCGCGTCTGTTCTGCCCACCCTGGCAGTCAGGGTGCACGTCCTTTTGTCATTAGGCTTCGCTGCTTCTGTAAATGTACTGTAGCAGCGGCAGTGGGTGTCTTCCTCTTCCCACTCTGTGCTTCACATTGCTTCTTCTTCTACCTGACGGAACACGCACTGCAAACACAAAGTGTGTGTGTACAGAGAAGAACAAAACCTCATACATCTTCTGGTCTTCTCGGGCGAGCTACCACAAGATTGTGGTTGCGGACGAACGAAAGATGGTAAGGCTACACACCACCCACACTGCTTCATCTCTGCAGCTGGGCGCGCTCTGCGACAAGGACAATCTCTCACAACTGCCTGATCTACAGTACGTGCTGATGAATTCAGGTCGCAATTGCATCTTATGAAAGCATGCCCTGCCTCGCGGAACGGAGGCCGATGGAGCACTTCTGCGATCTGGGCGGCGATCGACTTCACGTCCCTTCCCCTACAGTCCAGGAAGACCTTGGTTGGTGGCATCGTGAGGGCGATGAGCTTTCTGGCCTTTCCTGCCTTATCGTATGGGTGATTTGGCCCCCAGGGAGGATCGGGTGGATAGCAATCATCACATCTCAAGGGAAGTATGTCGACATCATCGTCGTGCGCAAACCTGAGGTCCTCGTAGGAGGAGACCGGGGAAGAGGTGACTTCGGCATAATGGTGAGTGCACACGGCGAGCAAGACTCCGTTGCCCTCTTTGATCTGTTGCAGGTACCTCGCAGTCATCTCTCCAAAATCCTGCCCGGGCAGGGCTGTCACCATATGCACGGTATAATTTAGCTCCCAGAGGAGCTTGTGAACTGCCCGAAACGTCTTCTCCATCTCGCCTCCATCAAATCTCGCCGAGATCACTGCCGTGCGGGCACCCATGCCATTTGGAATGCCAGGAACTTGGAGTGGCATTCCTGTCCGGTCCGGCACGCTCACCTGCGCACTGAGTTTCTACCCCAACCATCCAACCAGAGGGCGGCACGTACGGTCGAGAACAGAGTTCAGCCCTTTCAAACCCTCGAGTTAGAGATCGACAATGAACTCTACTCGATCTGCCGATCTTCTTCTTGGGTGAAATACTGAAACTCCTTGTTTGAAGACCCGAGTTCGGGCTTGTTCCCTGCCCATCTTCTCAGCTAAAGCACGTCGTTTCGTGATGAAGCTTCGCAACATCTGTATACATACTTTAATGCAAGCATCCTTTGATTATATAAGTATATACTCCCCGAACGATCCTTCGTGCTTCTTCCGTCGGACCAAACATGAGTGCGGCAATGAGTGGGCGTACCGAAGGGAAAACTCTTGCATGTACTCGTTTTCCGATTCGATTCGGAAGCTTTCGAGAGGATTTGGAGAGCTTGTGGCAGAGAACTGCTGCATCTCTGCAGCTGGGCGCGCTCTGCGACAAGGACAATCTCTCACAACTGCCTGATCTACAGTACCTGCTGATGAATTCAGGTCGCAATTACATCTTATGAAAGCATGCCCTGCCTCGCGGAACGGAGGCCGATGGAGCACTTCTGCGATCTGGGCGGCGATCGAGCTCACGTCCCTATCCCTACAGTCCAGGAAGACCTTGGTTGGTGGCATCGTGAGGGCGATGAGCTTTCTGGCCTTTCCTGCCTTATCGTATGGGTGATTTCGCCCCCAGGGAGGATCGGGTGGATACCAATCATCACATTTCAAGGGAAGTATGTCGACGTCATGGTCGTACGCAAACCTGAGGTCCTCGTAGGAGGAGGCCGGGGAAGAGGTGACTTCGGCATAACGGTGAGTGCACACGGCGAGCAAGACTCCGTTGCCCTCTTTGATCTGTTGCAGGTACCTCGCAGTCATCTCTCCAAAATCCTGCCCGGGCATGGCTGTCACCATATGCACGGTATAATTTAGCTCCCAGAGGAGCTTGTGAACTGCCCGAAACGTCTTCTCCATCTCGCCTCCATCAAATCTGGCCGAGATCACTGCCGTGCGGGCACCCATGCCATTTGGAATGCCAGGAACTTGGAGTGGCATTCCTGTCCGGTCCGGCACGCTCACCTGCGCACTGAGTTTCTACCCCAACCATCCAACCAGAGGGCGGCACGTACGGTCGAGAACAGAGTTCAGCCCTTTCAAACCCTCGAGTTAGAGATCGACAATGAACTCTACTCGATCTGCCGATCTTCTTCTTGGGTGAAATACTGAAACTCCTTGTTTGAAGACCCGAGTTCGGGCTTGTTCCCTGCCCATCTTCTCAGCTAAAGCACGTCGTTTCGTGATGAAGCTTCACAACATCTGTATACATACTTTAATGCAAGCATCCTTTGATTATATAAGTATATACTCCCCGAACGATCCTTCGTGCTTCTTCCGTCGGACCAAACATGAGTGCGGCAATGAGTGGGCGTACCGAAGGGAAAACTCTTGCATGTACTCGTTTTCCGATTCGATTTGGAAGCTTTCGAGAGGATTTGGAGAGCTTGTGGCAGAGAACTGCTGCATCTCTGCAGCTGGGCGCGCTCTGCGACAAGGACAATCTCTCACAACTGCCTGATCTACAGTACCTGCTGATGAATTCAGGTCGCAATTACATCTTATGAAATCATGCCCTGCCTCGCGGAACGGAGGCCGATGGAGCACTTCTGCGATCTGGGCGGCGATCGAGCTCACGTCCCTATCCCTACAGTCCAGGAAGACCTTGGTTGGTGGCATCGCGAGGGCGATGAGCTTTCTGGCCTTTCCTGCCTTATCGTATGGGTGATCTGGCCCGGAGGGGGGATCGGGTGGATAGCAATCATCACATTTCAAGGGAAGTATGTCGACATCATGGTCGTACGCAAACCTGAGCTCCCCGTAGGAGGAGGCCGGGGAAGAGGTGACTTCGGCAAAGTGCTGAGAGCACACGGCGAGCAAGACTCCGTTGCCCTCCTTGATCTGTTGCAGGTACCTCTCGTTGATTTCTACGTAGTCTGGCCCGGCAGCTGCCTCCACCATTAGCACTGCGTAGTTCATGTCTTTCAAGACCTGGTATACTTGTCGGAACCTATGCTCCACTGCGGTCCCATCGAACCTGCAGCAGAACATACCGACGCGGCAACCAAGGCCGTCAGGTATGTTGTCAGGCATACCATCCGGTAGGATGAGGGGACGCGTCGTAGCACTGCGCACCTGGACTTCCCAATCGATTCAACGTTACCACTAGACCGAACATGCTGGCTGAACAAACAGCGGTGTATACACCCACAAGTAACCTCGTACATCTACTCGTCTTCCTACCGGCATTCTGCTGCATGCACACAGACTCGTGAAGGTTGTCGCGTGTACTTCTCTGAACCCTGGCATGCACGTGTCCCTGCCACCTCGTCTGCCTTGGCATCTTGCAAGGCATCTTTAATCTGTTGGAGACGGTCTTCGGCAACACCTGCGTCTGCTGACCTCTTTAGAAGCTCTGTCAGCACCTGCACGGCCTTAGCAGCGGTTCTGCTCCCTCCAGGGTTCTTGTAGGCATGCCAGTCTTGCAAGTTCTTGAGGTGGGAACGATCTGCAGCAGTGAGGATGTTCGAAACACTGTCAGAGATGTTGCGTGCCAAGTCTTCGTCTGATTGCACTCCGTTCTGAACCGCCCAATCGGCAAACTGACTCGCCACATCCGGGGTTGGGCTGATGCCCCAGGATGACAGAACCTTGGAAAACACTTGGCGATGCTGTACATCTCGCAACAGTCTGTCCACCATCTGCTTGAATGTGCTGGAAGCGCTGGCAAAGTCCTGGTACGATGGGCTGTGACCTGAAAGCGCTGCGTCTAGGATTTGCTTGAACGGCTTCAGATCAGCAATCCCGACAGACTCCGGGAACTTCGATTGGACCAACTCAAACTTCTGCACGCAGAGCTCTGCATCAGCTTTGCTGCCTGTCTGTTGGAAACGATTTAGAGCAGCATGCACCTCTTCAACAGCCTCCACTCCTTTCTCCAACTGCAAAGCTGCCCTGATATCCTGTAGTCGGGAGGCCTGCACCGATGCATCCTCTGACCTCTTCAAGAGTGCTGTCAGCAGCTGCACCTTGTCAGCAGTGGTTGCGTTGGTACTCGGGTTCTTGTAGGCATGCCAGTCTTGCAAATTCTTCATGTGCACACGATCCGCAGCATCGAGAATGTTCAACACACTCTCAGAGAGGTTTTGCGCCATGGCTGCTTCTGACTGCACTCCTTTCGGAATCGCCCAATTCACAAGTTTACGCATCACATCCGGGGTCGGGTTGATATTCCAGACTGTCAAAGCGCCGCCCAAATCTTGCCATGTCTGCTGCAATGTCTGTGCGTCTTCCAGCAACTTAGTCGCTTTCTGCTTGAACTTGCTTGAAGCCTCGGGCAAGTCCTGGTACGATGGGCTGTTACCATTAAGCACAGCTTGGAGGGCTTGCTTGTACGCCTGCAGAGAAGTAGCCTTGGGAGCATCTGCTGCATTCGGAACAGAAAAGGCAAGATCCACCTTATGCACACAGAGCTCCGCATCTGCTTTGTTGCCGGTGTGCTGGAATCGATCCAATGCAGCATCTGCCTCTTCAAGAGCTTGCTGTACCTTCTCAAACTCGGACCTCCGTTCGACCTCTTTCTCCACGGCCTTCAGCTTCTCGTCGGTCACATCTTCTGGCAGCTTGCCCACCTTTTTGACGTCAACAAAGACCTGTTTCAGCTCCTCGGCAAGGTTGGTGCAGCGCACGGCGTCCATAAGTTGCTTCAGCTCTGGTGACTGGGCTTGGACCCGCACCTTCCAGTTTGGCAAACACCGCAGGGTCAGCTGCATTTGAGCCAGCTCATTCTCCATAGCCGCACTTTCTGTTTCACTCTGACGGCGGTAAAGGGTGTCGACGAAGGAAAATCGCAGCATGGTGTTGCAGTCTGCTTCTGTCAAACCCAACCCGGCATGGCCGTCCTTGGCCTCGCGGCGCGTTGGCAGCTGCAACACTTTGCGGAACTCCTCCTCAAACTGCTTGCACGTGGGAAGGTCGCCGTCCTCACGCATGTCCATGGTGCGCTCGTCGTACTGCCATTTGTTGACAACCACCATGGTGTGCCGCCACATCTCCTTCCCGAATCTTTCCTGGAAAAACTCGAGAATTCGCCGGAGACTGTCGGTAATGCGGACGGAGGAATCCACGAGTAATAGCAATAAGTGAATGTACTCGATGCTGTTGATCCATTCGGCGATCTTGGCCATGTGCTCCAGATCCTTCGCAGGGCCTCTGGTGTCTTCCATGCCAGGCGTGTCCATGATGACGATCGGCAGCTCGCCGTCGCCGCTATGGCCTCGCCAATTGCAGACACGCAAGTCCGGAGTGTTCGTCTCTGAGTTGGCACCGTGGCCAAGTTTGAAGCTCGAGGTCCACTTCTTGTCTTCACCTTTCCGAAGGGTGCCATCCAATATGCCACAGAAGCTGCTCTTGCCAACCCCACTTCCTCCAATGACGACAATTCGTTTGCTGTGGCTGGGCGCGTTCTTCATTTTGAGCTTCACCTCATCCTCTTCCTCTTCTGCATCCTCCAGCAAATCAAGCAGCCGTTCCCTGGCCTCTTCGTTCGGGTCCTGGCACAGGACAGCTTGGTCCAGCTACTGCTGAACTCTTATCTGCCTTTGTGGCAACTTTATGGCTCGATTCCTAACCTAATGAGGCTGCCAACTATCCCTAAATTGCTGATAGCATCACATCCTGCTGATGAAGCTACGAATTTTGGACCCAATTGGCTTCCACGGATCCGGGCGCTGCAAGTTTAGACAAACGACTGCAATAAAAGGCCGGAAGACCCGCAACAGATCGGTGCTTAATTGGCCTCCCCTTTCCGGATCACTCGTGCCTTCTTGTCTTGATGCCTTGCGACTTCGACTTCTCCACTGTCCGCCTCGGAGATTTGCATGCAAAGGACGTTCGGCGAAAAGCTTTCACGCGGATAAGTGCATACGGATAGTATGCAAACGAGAAAAGCAACCTGAAGCATTCTGCAGATGAGCCGGATTGCATGCGAGAGCCCCTGAAGGATTGAACCCAAAAGCCAGATGACCTGCAAATATACGTTAGTACACCATACCCTGCCTTGTCACGCTCTGCAGGGCGATGCAGCGCTTCGGCAATCTGAGCAGCGATCCAGTGTTCATCTTTACCCCGGCAGTCCACAAAGACCTTACTTGGTGGGAAGGCCATGTTGAGGAACCCGTTGGCCAATCCTTCTTTATCGCAAGCATGGTTTGGGCCAAAGTCGGGCTTCGGTGGCCACATGTCGCACAACCTAAGCGGGAGGATCTCGATGTCGTTGCCATAGGCAAACTTGAGCTCCTCATATGAGGAGTACTTCGACTTCGTGACCTCTCCATAGTGCCACGTGCATACCGAGAGCATCACACCATCGCGGCTCTCAAGAAGACGCCCAAGATACATCGCTGTGTAGTCTCCGAAATCCTTCCCCGCTTTTGCATCCACCATCAGGACCGGGTAGTTCCAGGATTTAAGCAGTTTGTACACGCGTCGGAACAGCTGCTCCGTCTCCTTCCCATCAAATCTGGCCGAAAACATTCCGACCCGAGCACCCTCGCCATCAGGGAGGTCCTGGGAGGCATGCACCTGGCCCGAAGCTGGCACCCTGCTGCCCAAGCTCTCAACACTCCAAGCACTGACCCTTCCTGCTACCAAGCGAGCGGGGCAGGCTTCAGCCATCGCTTCGCTCCTGTTCGGGCAACAGCAATGGCAGCTTCGGCTGTCCAGGATTTCCGGTGGAAAGAAGAATAAATGAAAGCAGCGGACAGCTGCGAACTCCAACTTAGCTGTTTCAGCACTGTGCTGTGCAAGTAAGTAAAGCAGCTGGATCCGAAAGCACATAACTGCGGAAATTCGTCGGGTTGAACCCTAAACCCTAAACCCTGAAGATCAAAACACGCAAGCTGTGGGCCCGTTCTCGCCTCAGGCGGACTCAAGCGTGCCTCGACGGCCCGGCGCAGTGCATCCAAAGGAACGCGGACTGAAGGGGTTTAGGGTTTTAGGGTTTAGGGGTTTAGGTTTAGGGTTTAGGGTTTATGAAGGGTCTGTGCTGGGCTGAGCTTGATCAACGTCGCCTTTCACAGCTGTGTCTAAAAGGCGGGCGCCCTAGTCTGGGCCCCTGAAGGCACTAAAGACATGTAGGTGGAGCTTGACATCTGTGGCAACCTCGAGCCGAGCTTCGAAGTTCCGACATGCTGCGGAGAGTGGCGGCTGTGGTAAAACGATCTGCGACTTCACGCCTAGAAGCGTGGGGAGTGGTCTTCCAGCATGCTTCGCAAATCATCCGAGGAACCGCAGCACACAGCAACATTCTTGTTTAGCCTCAGTTCTTTGGGCAAAGCATCACTGGCCGCCGTGACAGCGCAGTACAAGGAGAAGCTGATGCCTGGCACAGGCGCTGATAACCATAACATCCTAGAAGCCAAAACACGATAGTGGTTGAGGGTTTAAGGGTTTAGGGACTTCGGGACTCACCTTGAAGGTTTAATAAGGATTCCAGGGCTCTGGAACTGCGGAGCTTTGCTAGGCTTGCGCCAGAGGCAGGCTTCCCAATAGGCTACCCCCCGGTCATCCTGGAACCCAGAGACTCCATATCCCTTAATTGAGGAATATACCTTGAATCATCTAAGGGATCCTACCATATCCAAGGAATATTCCTTAATTAAGGGATATTGGAGTCTCTGGGAAAACTGCAGAGCCCAGCAGAAGCTTAGAGAGCCTTGGATCTGAACGAATTTCCACGTGATCATCCCTAATAATAACCCGAACTCCAAGATGCTCTGTAGGAACAACTTGCACGGCTTCGGGCTTCTAGAGAGTGCGGCTAAGGGTCTGGATCAAGTTCCAATATCTACCGGATTAAATGGGTTGGGCTTGGGCTTCTGCTTTATGAAGACCCGCAGTACCTTCATTCCCAGAAGACCTTCAACATAGCCCAGCGATCCGACTCAACGTAGCGAGTGTACTGTAGGAGAACCACCGATACAAACGATACAGAAATACATAACAACGACAGGGAACGAAATCAGAATGACGAACTGTGACAAACACCCAGCGACATCAGTTCACAATCCTCAAAGGGTGATATGCCAGCGTACTGAGTGCACTGCTAGCTGGATGGGCCCGTTACTACTTAGTGCTTTTAACTATGCCGCTCTCGGGATGGGTGGGGATCTCAAAACTCCATGTGCTTAGGGTTTAGGGTCTAGGGCCTAGGGTCCATGACATTTTGCGCCGCTGCTGCGCGAAGCAGGAGATCTTAACACTCTCTGCAGCAAGAGAATCGCTGGAAACAGCATGCTGCAGCAAAGCAGGGGCCGCTTCGCCCGAAAATTTCCCGCGAAATCGTCACGCAAAGAACCAGGAAAGTCCTGCGCAGTATTTCGCAAGACCGACATTGGCATTTGCGTGGGCTGTACACACAGAAACTCGCACAACAAGCACTACTGGTGCGAGTGCCCAACACAGGAGCCGTAATAATTTAGAATAGGTTTGGAGTCTGTTGTACTACAATTATCTAAGGACCACAAGACTATGATATTGCTAATTCCCTAGGCCGCTTCTCTTACGCCAGGCCCAGTTTGCTTCGGAAGAAGGAGGCCACCAGCTGCCAGGCCGCCGCAAGAGGCGAGCCCTCAAGCTCCTCTGTCTGGTTCTGACTTAAAGGATCATGGGACAAAGGTAACTACACTTAAACGTACTTATAATCCCAATTAGGGTACTTATATCTGTACTTACTAAGTCCCATGAACCTCCAAGTAGTGGGGAATGGATTATGGAGACGATTATTGGGGGTTATATAGGGGCTATAGATCCCTCGAGCTCCTCGAGGATGTCGATGTTGAGCCTGAAGAGGGCTTCTTACTCCAAGGGGTTTGGGGTTGTGGGGGTGTAGGGGTGTGGGGGTTTAGGGTTTAGGGGTTTGGGGTTTAGGGGTTTGGGGTTTAGGGGTCTGGGGTTTAGGGTTTAGGGGTGTAGGGTTTCGGGGTGTTGGGGCGTAGGGCGGTTTAGGGTTTAGGGGTTTGCGGGTTTAGGGGTTTAGGTGTTTAGGGTGTAGGGTTTCGGGTTCAGAGGTCCTTGCAATAAAGATCCGAAAATACAGGGTCGGTGTAGGGGTCTACATGGGGGTTCCCTTCAGTTGTTTATGTTGGGCTTAAGTCCTAACTCAAAATCCTTAAGCGAAGAAAGTCGCTTCTTATGTTGGCCCCATGGAGCCTGAAGACTAGGTTGGCCTCCTCGACGATGGCCTCCTTCTCGCCAGAGCTGAGCGGCAAGCTGTTGAGCTCGCGGTACCACTCTGTGATGAAGGCTTTCCTGGAATTTTTGGCTCCGGAACTTCGTCTCAGCTACCGTCATGGGGATGTCCATGCATACATATACCTATACCTACACCTACACCTCTACATATACCTATACCTATACCTATACATATACATACCTGATAACATACATGCTTTCCTTAGGTAACTTCAACTGAATGAACCCAGATTCGTATCTGGAATCTGGGGAAAGCGGTAGAAGGAGGTGCCCTTGCCGCCTTCCAGGCCCAGGGAACTCTCAGCCATGCCGCCCATCATCTGCCCGCCGAACAAGTCACCCAGGTACCTTGCGTTTAGAGTTTAGGGTTTGGGGCTTAGGGTTTGGGGTTTGAGGTTTAAGGTTTAGGGTGTAGGGTTTAGGGTACGTTGCGGACGAGAAGCCCCTGAAATGCGACAAGTCCTAAACCCCAAGTCGAGAACCCTGCGAATCCCGAAATCCTTGAGCCCCAAACTCTCTTTCCCTTCAGCCCTTCAAAACCGGTGCCTGGTATATCTTAGGAACAAAACATCTTGCAGATCCCAAGATCCTTAAGCCGTAAACTCTATACCCTAGTAACCAAAACCCTCCCCGGCGCCTTGTATACTGATGGGCGATCAGAAGCTGAGGATTCTCGGCCGCAACCTGGCGAATGCGCTCGCAGTAGCGCTCGGCCGCGGGAGAGGGTCGAAGCTGCTCACGCCAGCCGGGGCCGTAAAAGTAAGCTAGGTCCTGATCATTACGACGAAAAAAAGAAAACCAAAGCGGAGCTTTGGAAATATGTATACGGCGATTCTGAGGCTCCGAAAACAGAAGCGGAGCTTTGGGAATTTGTATACAGCGGTTTTGAAGCTAACAAACAAGTCTGGTTATTGAGCTGCTACAGAACCGCGAAGGGTCCTCCTCGATCGCCGCGACGCGTCGCAGCTCCTCGAAGTCTAAATGCCGAACGCCGGCATCTGCAGAGGCCTGAAACGACTCCTCCATGGCCTGGTAGATGAAGTAGAGCGACGTCACCAGCTGCGCGAAGGAATCACGATTCCCGAGGCCTTTGAAGAAGCCCGTCACGAACTGGGTGTTCTCCGCCATGCTGTGGCTCTTACGTGTGCCTTCGTCCAGCATTAATGCCAGCCCATGCTTCCGTGGATTCTCTTCCTCCACCTCGGCTGCTTTAACCTCCGTGGCAGGTCTCTCCGCTACCTGGGTCTCCGCATGCATCGCGGGCCATCTCCCAGCACGCCCAGCACTGGGAGCCCTGGCCCCGGTCGCGAAAGCCTCGAAGAGCCCCCTCGAAGTCGCCAGAGCCAGGAGCAGAGACGCCAGAGCCACGCCAAGGCCGCTCTTCCGGGGCCCGGGGCGCTGCTTCGGTAAGCGCCGGGCAGAAGGCATCGTGGCAAGGGCTGCAGCGAGATCCGAGCGCCCTACTCCCTCTGTGCTAAAGCTGAGCAGCAACAGGAAAAAGCCTTGCAAGCTTCGGGTGGATTGAGAGGTAAGTTCAGCAAGGAGAAGGATGTGACCAAAAGACCCTTCTCAAGCTATGCGCCTGCAGGGAGAGTTTGCCAATCTCGTGAAGTTCTGGGCTCGAGAGGTGAGGCCTATAGGCTTCGAGCTTTGATTCGCGAAGTATATACTACAACATACTATGGTAGACTGTCATCTACTATAATCCTATACTATATAAGGTACTGTATAATATACCAGATAGCATACTACATAATGTAACCATGATAAAGGCTTTGGGGGCTTTCAGATCCAACCCTCCGGGGACGCCTCAGGGGGGCCCAAGAGCTGTGCTCGCTGAAGCGGAACTTGAAAATCCCAAAACATCGGGATCTATAAGGGTTCTTTTAAAAGGATCCTATAAGGGTTCCTTAAAGGGATCTTATAAGGGATCTATAGGGATGAGGTCCAAGAGACTCCAATATTCCTTAATTCGGGAATATACCTTTAATCATATTAAGGATCCTACCATAATTTAAGGTATATTTCTTAATTAAGGGATATTGGAGTCTCTGGGAACCCTGCAACAAAAGGTAAACCTGCGAAAAGCCCCGAACCTGAAAGGAGGGCATAGAGCTTGGAGTTGGGGGTTACGGCTTAAAGAACCCCAAAGTTTAAGGCTTGGGATGAAGCGCTTTGGATTTGGGAATTTCGTGATCGGCCCAGGGTAAACGGGGATGTGCATTCCAAGCCACCTTGACACAAGCGCCTCGTCAGCTTGAGCGCACCATGGGGACGGGCGGCGCACAAAAAACACGTGTTTGAAGATTCACGAATACTTGCTTGAGGTCGTGCCCCGGTTTTGAACAACCTCAGGTCTATCAGAAGTCAGAAAATCGGCATCAAAAACGAGATGCAGCTTTGCTCACCAACTCATGTGCATGTCTCTCGTTTCGCTACCTAATTTCGCTGCCCTCTGCTCCAAAGCAAGAGCCCTAGAGCTCTGCTTAGTTCAGTCCAGGCCACGGGTTTTCTGGAACTGACCATGACCCACACCGATACCGTTGCAGGGGAGGGCTGCAGGTGGCAGCTTCCTTCTACAACCATGTGTCTGACTCTTTTGTCATATAGTAGTATGTTCGTGTTATGTTCATTCCTTCCTTCCTGCTCGGACTCTGGTGCCGTGAGGGCGCGTCCACTAAACCTGAATTTAGCATGCGTGTGAAACGGAAATAACATCGCTCGGCCGGCGGTCCCAAAAGCCAGCTGCGCTATTGCGTGGGCCTTCGAAGGAGCGACCGGCGATGTAATCCTCCACTTTTCGGAGGAAACTGGGGCAAGGGTGAAAAAGTCTGGAGAGGACCAAGAGAGACATCTCCTCACCTTCTGCGGCAACCCTCTCGTGCGCGGTGAGTAAAGGTGGGCCGGCTGCGACAGCCACGGCCTTTGACGCCGTGAAGAGTTCCCACCTTCCCCGAACCACTTTACGAGCTTGGTCCTTAAAGTCCCGCTCGACCTCCCTGACCTCTTCTAGGGTCATGGGAGGGATCAGTCTAGCGACCCTGCGAAGGCAGGAGGGCGAGCTCTTTAAGTGGTATTGAACTCTCTCGACATTGCCGAACTGCTTATGGCATGCTAGGCAGCCGGGAGTCGGTGCCAGCTGTCTGGTAATGGCAATCACACCGTGTCGCCTCGCGAGGTGCACAGAAAGGTGCTTACGCAAGGTGAAAGCCGCACTGCACAAATCGCAGCTAAATGCCGCCTTGGTAGGGGGCTCTGCAAACAAGGCAACAGTGTCGTCGGGCTCTCCTTGATCAGGCGAGTCGATGTGAAGAGAGGGCGCCCATTTGCTCAAGTCCTTGGCACATGCCTGGGAGGCCTTTTTAACCTGTTTAGTCCACCACTGCGGATCGTCGCTGACTGCCTCGAGGAGAGCACGCAGAGGGAAGCGTGTCTCGTGGACTATGCGCGCAGCCTGGACATACTGAGACACATGCTGCAGGTCTCCCACAACCAGGGCAAGCCAAGAGTGCTTGGGATCCGCAAGCCATTGTGCCCAGAGCAAGCGCAACAGGGTGCTGGGTCCGCGCGACACTAGTTGGCGTAGAAGAACCGACCTGGCAAGGGCAAGGGCAAGCGGAGGCGTGGGGGCAGCAGCAGTCTGCAAAACGGTGTACGCGTGCGGCGTTTTGTCACCAGACTTGTAAGGTATAAGAGCCCGCCAGAGTGTGATGTAGTGGCGACACCAAGTCCGATAATGGAGGGCTGAGCCGAACCTAAGCACGGCACTACCAAAGACAAACTTGGATATCGCGAGGGAACGCAGAAGAGCACGCCTGGTATCAAGGGGGACGTGGTGTGAGCCAAACAGCTTGCGCCGCAGAGGTCTTGTCAGCAGCGAAAGTCAGGCTCATTCCAATGGAGTCGGCACGCTCGACATAGATGGAAACGACCTGCTGTACCCTGCGACCTAGGCCGCGGCAACCTTGCTGGGCATGAAAGTGTACGTAGTCGTCCGCCCAAGAGCCGCAGCCCAGATGGTCAGGGACATCTGCTGTGTCCCATGGCTCATTATTGCAACGTGCGGGGGCGGGAGTGGCTAGACCGGCTTGCTGAAGAGCTTGGTCAGAGGAGCGTAAATATGCGCTAAAAGCAAAGCCGAATAATAAATCGGCAAGCCCATCCCCTGGTCTGGTCCCGCAGTGCGTAAGAGTAATTGCACTGTCCTGGTCTAGTCTAAACCAAGTCCCTTGAAGGACGTCAACTGCTACCTTCTGCATGTGTTGGCTACATCCTGTGGCAGGGATGGTAGCCAGCTTGTCGAGGTGGTCCCGAAGCTCATGCAGGGCCGTGGGAGGGATGTGTAGGCGATGGAAAAGGGCCTGTAGAGCTCTATCGCTATCTCCTACTGGCAGCAACAATTGCCGTATCACGCAATAGAAAGCGGAGCGAACATCGAAGAAAAGCAGTCCCCAGGTCAGACCACTCTTCTGTGCCCAGGCTTGGAAAGCTCTGGCCGCAAGAGCTATTGACTCGGTGCTTGCGCCCGGGAGGACGCCTGCTTGTAGAGCACAGGGCTGCACATGCACACTGAGGCATTCCCTCAGGTGTTTGTGCAAAAGCTTGCTGGGAACACACGACAGCAGAATTGCGCGAAACTTGCTGCAAGAAAACGCTGTGGTAGCCTTCTTGGCCAAGGGCATAAGAGTACCTCCGCGGAACTCGAGTGGCTCCTGGACCGCGAGCAGGCTTTTTGCAAAGATCGGAAAGAGGGCTCTCGCGGCCAGGGCAGAGTCCGCACGCAACAGTTCCGCCGTAAGGCCATCCTGTCCGCAAGCTTTACCCCGTTTTAGACCCATCACTAGGTTTTCAATCTTTGTTAAAGAAGGCAGGACCCGGATGTCGAAGGCAGGGGCGACCAAGCGGTTGGCTGCTTTCTGGCTAGAGAGAGCCAGCGGATATTGGCCTGGTTCGAGCTTTTCGCCAGCTTCGAGGGTGGCAAAGTGTGCACGCCAGAGCTCGCGGCGATGGGTAGAGTCAACCGCAAAAGCGCCATCAGGACCCACAACGGCTGGGAGGGGCTGGAAATTCTGGCGACGCTTAGGGGCTGTTGTGGGGAAGGCCTTCCTTACAGCACGGAAGAGGTGCTTAGGGTTCTTAAGATCGGCAAGGGTAACATCCCGGACTAAGCTGGCGAGGTATGCAGCTCGATCACTGCGCACAGCGGCCCTTAGCTCCAAACCGGCACTGTGTATTCGGTCCGAGACCTGGGCGATGTTGCACCTGACTACGTGCATCCAGCCGTGGAAAAGGGACACAGCCTGGGGAGAGAAGGCGGTACCTTGTCTCGCATGAAGGAGTGCAGCGAAACCGAGAAGCAGAAGACGCCTTCGAAGCTCTCTTCGCTGAACCCAGAGGTACTCCCTTAGGCCCCGTCGAGAGTGGACGAGGGCAAGGGTGCCTGGCTGGATGTAAGCCTGGATCGGGCGTGCTGGCTCGGGCGCCTGTAGGAAGTGCGCTGCCCGCCGCCACTCGGACACTAGGGCCTGATAATGGTCGTCAACGTGGCTGTCCCAAGAAGACTCGGCGCAATGAAGAAAACCCTGCAAAGCCTTGGTGTAGGCCGGGGAAGCCGGGAGGGAGGGTCGGATAGCCCTCCTGGCGAAAACACCTGGACCCCGGTGGGTTGTCTGTGGCAATTGCTCGTAAGAAAAGCGCAGCATAACGGGGTTATGGTCCTGGTGAAGCTGCAAAGCCTCGAAGTCGACTTGGACCCAAGAGCACAGAGATTCCAGGGACCAGCCTTGTGGCACCGCTATGTAATCCAACCTGTGCTGGTGTCCGGAAGGGGCCGTCCAAGTGGCCGAGGGTCCTTCATGGCACGACTCAAACGTGGATGGGAGCCAGAGTTCCTGCTCGGACAGGAACTGGTGAAAGCTTTGCCCGGCGGTATTCTCGGCCTCCGCCCCGTATGAAGAGACTGCGACTGAAGGTTGACTGCCTAGCCATGCGTTGGCATCAGCAAGAACTATCACCTCTGAGCCTTTGGGTCTCCTGGACAGATCGTGCCTGCACTTGGCCCAAAACGCATCTGAAGCGCCTGTAGGCGCCGGGGGCTCTGAAGGGGCGTGCGCCACTAGCACCGTCCAGGTGATAAAAGGAGCTGAAATCTGCACAGTGAGGTGACGGGATGAGAAACCCGTCACAGTGACGTGGTCGGAGCTGATCCTAAGGGGCTTGTCATCGGCGGTCGCATAAGGGACCGTACGTGAGATCCACAGAGCAACTCCGTGATGCCCGTTGCTATCCGCTGCAGCATGGTACATAAGAAAGTCTCGGTCTGGGAGCACCTCGGTGTTCACAAGTCTGGTTTCCTGTACCCCGAACAGGAGGACCTGTAAGTATAGGAGCTGCTTTTTCAAAAGGTCACGTTTGGCAGTGACACGCATGCCGGGTCCTAGGCCAGCATGGTGCTGGCTCTTAGGGTCATACATCGACAAAACGTTGTAGGACATGAAGACACCTCCAATGCCAACCGGGACGGCCGATTCGACGCGGGGCTCAAAGCCCATGGAGGGATCCGCGGTCGGGAGGCGAGGTCGGCACTGCATGCGAAAGGCCTCCGCCTCCAGCGAGAAAAGAGTGGGGAGGTCCGAGAACCCTGGGCCAGTGAGCCATAACCATTCTTTAAGCGGGTGCTGGTAAACCTGTGCGGGCCAAGTGGGCAGCAGAAGCTGGTCAGCCGTAGGCATGTTCCTTCTGCAAGACTTTGCCACTTCGTCGCATAACTCGTTCGCAACATCGCCGGCGTGGCCTGGCACGTAGCCGTGTCCAAGAATGACGTGCTGTGCTGCAAGCTGTCTGAGATAAGTGGCAAAAGCTGCAAGGCCCTCACCTGTCTGCGGGAGTTTCCCTGCAAGGCGTGCCGCTGCGAAAGTGCCTCTACCAGCAGCAAGGCAGTCGTACATGCTGTAGACTGGCACATCCCAAGCTTTGGCAAACTCGACTATCCATGTTAAACCCCATGCCACGCCTAAAATTTCGCAGGTGAGGGAGCTATCCCCTGACTCACCGATATGGTAGGGGTCATCTGGAGGTCTGGTGGTGCCACTGGCGTGGCCTAACAGGTAGAGAGCGTTCGGGCATTGTATCCAGACTGAAATGGCCCAAGCCCCGGGAGCACAGTCTAGATGCCGCTGGTGATCGGAGACGGTGGAGCCATCGGAGTATACACAAATGCCCTCGGGCTTACAGGAGGTGGGTGCCCGTTGCCACGGTACGATTTTAGAGAAGAGGGCACGCTTGTGAATCGGCACAATGGGATCCGAAAGCAGAAAACTGATATCCGCATCCAGCCAGTCTGGTTGGCCGGCTGGCGCGGGGTGCGGCAAGATGTCCTGTAACCGCAGTACTTCTGCCTGGAAGGGCGTGATCGGCAGAAGGGTCTGCAAACACAGGCGGGGGGCGTTGTCGCGGGAACAACGTTCCTGGCTGGGAAGTGCGGTCGCCTCCAAACTGTCTGAGTGCTCTACGAGCTGACTGGCTGGAGAGATGAAATGTTCCACAAGCACTTCAAGGAGGGTCACTGTGTCAAAGAAGGCTCTGCTGTCACTCCGTTGTACGCTTTCTTCAAGGAGAGTGGGGCCTATAATCTCCTTCGAGGGGATGGAGCAGATACTGAAAACAGAGGGACAGAGCGATCTGCAAGGGGTCGGCACGGGCCTTTGTCCGGAGACGCCTAACTGACACGTGGCTGGAGGAAAGGCGCAAATGCTTGGCATTGGGGCTCCATGAGGGGCGCCGTTGAACTCGGAAACGGCACTAACGGGGGCACAGCACAAGCACACTAGCAGGCAAGCGGAGAGGGGGCGTAGGCCACCCTGTGCCGCGCCTTTGACGCACAAGCTAGTCAGGACAGCTGGGTGAACGGCTTGTCGAAAAGTAGCGAGGACCAAGAAGCCCAGGAGGACAGAGGTGAGCAGACAGAGA
The DNA here is from genome assembly GCA_905221615.1 of Symbiodinium sp. CCMP2592. NCBI lineage: Eukaryota > Dinophyceae > Suessiales > Symbiodiniaceae > Symbiodinium > Symbiodinium sp. CCMP2592. Next base: position 44,099 of record CAJNDT010000746.1, on the reverse strand, counting down.
CCCTGGCCTGCATGGCCATTGGCAGAGCTGTGAGCACACTTGGCTACTCTACTGTAGGCATTCTGGCCTGGCACAATCCGGGAGGTGGTGTCGCCTGACTGGAAGCTATCTTGGACGTCTATAACTGTAGACGGTGTTTCACGAGACCCTGTGGCAGGTCCTGTACCTTGAGCGCCAACCGCAGTGGCTGTAGCCGCGGTGGATACGGTTGTGAATGAGAGGGGAGGGTCCGGTACTTCGTCGGCCTCGGCTGGGGGCGCAGGCACACAAAAGGAGACTATGAGGACCTCTCCTGGGCTGATGAGGAAGCGGCCCGGAGGGAGAGGGGCTGTTGCTGCGCGGCGGTGGAGGCAGGTCTGAAATCCATCTGGGCATAGACCTCTAAACCGGTTGACAAAAGCCCCAACATCGAGAAAACCGTTATCCGCAACATCATAAGAGATGCCTAGGAAAATGGGTCGTCGGTCCACTATGAAAACTGTGCCCGGATTGTCTCCGGCAGGGGTAGTCCTGACTTGCGCCGCGACAACGTCGCGGGAAGCACGGCCAACATTGACATGATCCCAAACAGCGTGATCGGGCTCCTGTAAGAAGAGGGTGTTAGGCGGGGTTTCAATCTCCAGTGCGATCTGCTGTCTAAGACCTGCTATTGTGTTAGCCGGCTCCAGGAGCGGGAAGGGCTCGGGATCGCAGAGTACCCAGAGCCGGCCATCGTATTGACCTGGTGGAAGGCCTGCCGGCCAGTCAGAGTCGTGGTGTAACAGGTCCTGAAGGCTGGTCGTGATGAGTGCCGGGTGATCGGGCCGGGCAATGCTGATGAGGTCACCATCAACGAGCCGGACCGCGAAGTCGGCTGCAAGCGGCCAAGGTGAGTCCCGCACATAAACCCACGCATTGGCATCAACATCAATCTGAGCTATAGCCAACAGGGAACGACGATTGACCCGAGCTGGAACTACGGCCGCAAAGGCACGGTCATCCCAGAATCTGCAATCAAACAGGACGAACACGCCGGGCGGATGCCAGAGGGTGACAGCTAGGGCAGTGCAGTAGGCGAAATCTGGCTGTGGGAAGACTTCGACTAGGCCTGGAAAGAAGAGACGCGCTTCCTTACTTCGGTGACCGTTAACACCGGCAAGGGCGGCCGGGACGTCGGAGCCTGGAGGAAGTGAGACCTCGACAAACTCCGAGATGGTTTCAGGTACATAGACAACAAAGGGTACCTGGGAACCTGTCTGGGTGGCTGCGGCTGAGTCATAAATGGCATTTTCTAGTCTTGCCGCGAGGGGTCCTGGCAGGACTGGAATATCCTGGTGCATATGTACGCAGATTGCTTGCCCGGGCTCTAGTGACAGGAAACCCTGCTCATCCGGCTCAAGGTCAAGGTGCGGGAGCCACCCGGCTGGCATGCCGTGACGGAGGTCCTCAATCAAGTCCCAGGCGAGGACCTGACCTGAAACGACATTGAAGGTCTGCCACCCAGCAAGCCAAAGGCGGCAATCCACAAGCACAAGGTGCCATGGAGCATCCCGGGCGACACGCGGACGCGTAGCAGCTGCAATGACGGTGCGGCAAGTGATCCCGACAAGAGCAGTGTTGCTAGACCTGGGCTGAACCGGAAAGAGAGCAAGGTTCTCATGGGGAAGAGACACCGAGTCAGCGATGGCCTGTCTATATCGGAGAGGGTCCGTATGCGCTGTTTGGAGCAGGCGCTCGCAGTCTGGACTGACAATGCTATACGCACCCTCCGGCTCCAAGGCGGGAAAGGGGGGTGTACCGCGCCAGGGAACCACGTCTTGGAGCATCTGGGTAAGTGAGGCAACAGGCCCACGCGGGGATGCTGGACGGCGGAAACTGACAGTTTCGCCCGGGAACATGTGTATGTCGATCCCGTCCTCTAAAGGGACCTCGTAGAAGCCAACAAAGACTTGAAAAAGAGCATTGGCCGGTAGGGAAGCTGCCCTAAGCAAGACATGCCGGTCGCAATACGGAGGAACCTGTGTGGCGAAGATACCTCCACCGATGTGCGACATGTCAAGGCACACAAGCATAAGGGCGCTTGACCAGTGGGGACCCCCGAGAAAAACACCGTGTCCCTGGACTGGCTGTGGAGCGGCCTCAATGAGATGAGGGAAACCCTCAGCCGCCTCTGGTGGCCTAGCATGTTGTAAGGCAGTCTGGGCCTCACCGGTGGTGGCGGGAAACTGCAGCTGAATCATGCGTGTCTCGGGCGCGAAACCTGGAACTAGCACAGTGAAGCAAACCCATAGGGTCTCATCCTCTGGAGAGAGGCTCTCCTCATCCGACCAAGACCCGGAGGGTGCAGGATCTGCCTCAGCCGGATCCGGAAAGTAGGGCCATGTTCCACCAAAGTCAAGGGTAACCCGTCTCAGACGGCGAAGTTGCATGCGGGCAGCAGGACCCGAGCAACGTGGCTCTTGCAGGAGTCGCCATGCTGTGATCCACATCCGGGCAACTGTAAGCCGGCCTACAACAAGTATGTATAAGGCAGCGCAGGCCCGAGTTATGAGACGTAGCATGGCTAGAGCCGGGAGGGCCCAGCTAGGAAAAGCCACATAGTTAGTGCGATGTGTAAGAAGGCCGGCGAGGCAAGGCAGCAAAAAGAAATGGCCGACACCAAAACTTGTGGACTGCTGGGAGGCTGGCCTGACAAGCGGCCAGGTGTCAGGCTTGTGGCTGGTTACTGCAGTGGCACCTTCCGGCTGAGCAAGGAGAAATGCAAGAGCAGTGGTCGCAGGCCACGCCGTACCGCTACTGACTCGCCTTGATCTGCTGCGGGACCTATTCCTGGGTGAGCCTCTATAATTGGATGGAGCGGAGGAATCATAGGCTGCGGGCAGGTTAATCGGCCTAGGTGGGGGAGGCCCCCGTGGTAAGCTATCCGTGCCGTCCGGAGCATCATCCGAGTCTGGGTCGCTCTGACCGGAAGAATCCGAAGACGAACTTGCACCTACATCACCCCAGGGGTCCCAAGTGTCTACTAAAGCGAAACCGAAGGAGACAACATCACCCTCTGTGAGAGTGAGGAAGCCATGTCTGTCAGGGTGAGGCTTGCATACCAGCTTGTGCGCTGGAGGCGGCCTAACCGCAATGTATCGCTTGAGGAACTCTGTATCTACTCTCCTGTCCTCGACATACACATGCGAAACAGGGGCATTAGCAGCCCGAGGGTCGAGCATGATGAGGTGACCTGTACGCTCGGGAGTCGGCGTGATAGGAAAGACTGCCATGGCATCCCTGCATTTATGCCCATGATAAGAGATATCCCTCAAGGTTGATCCGGTAGCTGCCCCGAAAAGTACTCTATCACGGGGGCGCTCCACGAGGTCTGCAAGAAAGGCTCGAATGTCGGTGCCTGGGTATCTGCGTCCTGAGAAAAGGAGGGAGCGGTCCCCGTATGTGACAAAAACAGGCCTTTCTGCGGGCTCTGGCGGCAGGCTGGGTTCCGCGAACCACCATTGAGGCCTGGCAAGGCGTGTAGCAAGAGGACAGTCCCACCAGGGGGGCTGTCCGACTGGTTGGAATTGCACCACCCCTCCGGGTATGGCCAAGCAAGTGTCGCCCCTGGCGAGGAGGCTTGAACTCCCGAAAGCATAGGCATCCCAGGCTTCTATACCTTGATGTCGTGCCTCTCTCGCACAGTCCCAGTGGCTCAAGATCCGATCAACATACATGGCGTATGTGGGTCCGTCAAAGGCAAGGAAGTCGAAAATGACGACTTCCAAGGCTGAACTGGCGACCCAGTCTGGCATCAAGACCAAAGTGCCATGGTCCGGTGAGAGCTGTGGGACGGTGGCGGTCAGGACTTTTTTGAAACCTGAGTCCGGCAACCTCAGTGCGCTCCTGGCAGCTTCAAGGAGGGCGCTACACGGGCAGGGCAGAGGAAGGTCGAACTCAATGGTTCTAGTGTGGAAATGCGGCTCGAAGACTCTGCAGGTCATAATGGTGCGCCCGTCCTCGGAATCTGATCTGTCCGGGGCGTGCTCTGGCCCTAAGTCGTCGTTCTGAAAAACGGTGGCAACTGTCGTAGCTATGCTGTCCCGTAGCACATGGCAGCACCGCCTGTCAAGGTCGAAGTCCAGCTGGGCGGAACCCTCGTTGCCCGTGGCAGGGGTGATGGGCAAGGATTCGGGGTATAGACGAGCAGCCGTGATCAGAATGTCGACAGCTTCACCCCAGATGGGGGGAGCAGCCCCTATGTTGTCAGGCAACTGCAGGAGAAGTAAACCCCAGAAGGTCGGAAAAGACCGACGAGCCCGAACCAAATGCTCAAACCGAGTCTTATGATAGCGTCGTCTCTGGCGGTGAGACACGTCGGTGGCTCTGCAAACTGGGCCTGTCAAGCTGAGTGGAAGGAGCGCGCGATAGGGCACTCCCGGAGAAGCATCGTTCCTGAGGAATGCCGGCGCCGCTCTGTGCAGCCGGAGTGGCCTCATCAGGAGGGCTAGGAGCCACAATAAAACAGAAAGACAAGCATGTCTGGCAAACGGGACTAGTCCTTGTGCGAGCCAGATCAGGAGGTCCTCAAGGAATGAGTGTTTATCCTCCTCGGCAGAGCACCGTTGCAGGGGAGCCGTGGCGACTCGCGGGTTGTAGTCCGCTCTGGGCCTGGCTCAAGCCGTCAAAACTGTCAGAACACACATCGCGCGAGGCATCATGTGGGCCTAGGGGAGGGGGGCCTAAACCACAAAGGGAAGGGCCGTAAATCAAACCACTGGAAAAACCGAGGTGGCAGCCAAAGCGAAAGGCGCCTTGCCCTCGGACCAGTGTGGGAACGGGTGTGCGGCATTGTAGTGGCCCTGGATTAGCTCTGTGCAGGCCACGACAGAGGCGGGGGCACGTCAAGAGGTCATAAACCCAAATATACCTCAGGACGGCCGAGGAAGACGGCAGCGAGGAAGACTGGCGAGGGGCCTTGGCAGGAGGAGTGCTCTCGAGAGGCAGGGGGGGCTCAGAGCACACAAGAGACCAATGCATGCCTGAGACCCGCGAGGAAGACTGGAGGAGGCAATGAGAAGACGACAACCCAAGAAAGGATGTCTCCCTCATTGTCCCTCTGGCAGCATGAAGGCAGCTTGGGGTAGCAACAGAGAAGGAGGGACATCTCTGGAAAATCTCTGACCTAGGCATCTGTACACCGGCTGTACAGAGGACCGGGCTCTCACTGGACGTCAAGGACCCGTGACAATGAGAGCACCAGGCCCGCCGACTCAACCCGAAGGGTAGCTGAGCGAGGAGTTGCCCCACTGCAACTCGCGGGCTCGGACCCACCAGGGAATCAGCTGACCTTGGTGTCTCACGTCGTGGATCATCGACTGCAGAGATGGTACCCAACATTCCACCATTTTCCGGGGACCTGGCGAACGATGAGCAAGGCCGCTCAGCTAGATAAGTGCAGTACCCGGCTGGAACAGGGTGATAGCCGATCCCGATGGAGACAAGCTCCACCAGTGTCTGCCCCGCAGACACTGGGAACTGAGGCTCCGCCAGGCAGCCGATTACCCTGTCCAGGGAAACTGCTACTCCAAATTGTCCATGCCGGCGGGGCCATCCTTCGGAGAGTGGTCGCCGTCGTCCAAAAAGGGGGTGGGTGCTTCCGTGGGCCGTCCCTCCGGATCGAGGGGAGCCGGCCTGGTCACTGCAGGTCCTGCCTGCTGGACACCCAACCCGAAGGGTGTCAAAGCCGCCCCTTTCTCCGCACGTTTGGCGGCTAGTTTGTCCTCCAGCGTGGGTCCGCCGATGTGTCGCGGCTCCGGAGTGGTCTTTGGCTTTACGACACGCTTGGCAGCGGGCTCCTTGTTCTTGTAGCCGGCGGGGGGTGGCGAAGAGATAACCTTGGTGAGGTGGCCTCCAGGTGATCCAGAAAAGGGAGCATGTACTGTAAAGATCTCTCCAGGAGCGACAGAGGGGGCTGTGGCGACTCCTCTGTCCGATCCATCGCCAGTCTGAGCTTCCTTGAAGATGTTGCCAGTGAAGGCGAGGCCTGGGGCCGGCGTAAATGGCATGCCAAAGTACGTGGGAGCTGAGGGAGACATTGGCGTCAGCCCTGTCGTGTCCATGGGGGCCGGAGCTGTTGTCATCACTGGGCCGGGGGGCCTGGTAAGGCCGCCCGAAGCACCCGCGGCACCACCTGCATGTGGGACCGCCCCACATCCGGCCGCGAGAGACTGTGGCCGAGCCGGGCCACCAGCCAAAGCAGCTGCACTGAGGGCATCTCTCAGGAAATCCGTGGTCGTCTCCGTAGGTTCCACCTCTGTCATCAGTGTCTGCCATGCTGCATCCGAGTCCGCGGATTCCGGTTTCGGCTGAACCCCGTGGATAACAAGATCCTTGGCCGCTGCAGCTGCCTGTCTTCCGTTCTGAATCGCGGCCTGCGTCTCTGCGGTGATGCGTGCCATATCCGCCTCGTACTCCTGCTGCTGTTTCAAAAAGCGAGCCTGGGTGTCTTTCTGGAGCTGCACCCATAAGGCCTCCTTGCGTGTCCGCTCTTCTCCCAAGCGTCGTACCCGTGTATCCGCTCGGCGAGCCGCCGTCAGCATCTTCTGCATTTCTCGCATCAGCACACTCTCCTGATCGTCGAGCACTGCCTGTGAGGGTGCCGCAGCCGCCTTGGGTGCCGCTAGAGCTACTTGGTCGTATCGGATGGCTTCGGGACGGTGCTTGCCAGGTGAGGCTGTAGACCAAGCACCAGGCCAGACATGCCAACTTGGCTGCCCGGTTCGGCCGTCGCCCTTCCAAGGCGCGGTCTCTTTGTCCCAACCTCGGTTGGCTTCTGTGTCCCAACCGCGGCTGCGTCGGCCCATGGCGCTTGTTAGCTCTCGATATTGTGGCCGACTATGGTGCTGCGACAGCAGCTGCAGATCACGTAGGAGGGGCCGTTTACACAGGGCCCGAGCAGTATGCACGCGTCGGCGTGCCCTCGTCCGATGCAGACGAAGTCTCCGATGCCACGCCGGCGAATTGGCTATGGCGTCGAGTGGCGTGCTATTGCACTGGGGCTGTGGCAATACCCACCAACAGGTGAGTTCGATCCAGAGCGCCTGTTATGTTCATTATCATTTATCTTCCTGTAATTCTTAAGAGCATTATCTCTATTGTCCTTGGTCAGAAAGCCATGAAGACTTCCAAAAGGAGGGGCTTTCAGCGCTTCAGGGGTTGCAATGGTTGTAGGGCTCGCGCTTGATCTGGAGCGGCTATGTCAACGAGGACGAGGGGAATGCAGCATTTGCTCTAACACAGACACACTAAGCGAAAAGCGGCTGTCATGAACCCATGGACCCACAATTTTGCATTCACTGGCCTTCTGCATGTCTATGACATGCTCGGAGGGAAGTGTATAAGACGGGCCATCATGAATACAAGCACTGTCTGGTTGGCTTAACCAGACAGCGGCATCAGGACTGGCTCCCACGAGCGCTCAAGTCTCACTCATAGAGCAAGACATATTCGGGATAGGCTGCGGCATTCTCAAAAATGACAAACTCCATGTGCGTCTGCCAACCAGACTGATGCCCGCCCATGTCTCCAGGGCGAGCAATGACTGAATCCTTTCCTCCTGGCGGACGGTTGAATCGAAGGCGGCATCTTGTTGCATAGTCTGGATCTCCAAGCAGAACACGCGCGATGATGATACAGTTCAGGGAGATGCTGTTCCTGTCCGTGTACTGATGACTCTTGCAGGCTTGGCTGGCGAAGTACGTTCCCTTGCCATAGTAGCCACCTTCATTCGCGACTCTGAAGTCGAAACCTTCGCAGGCGATGTCCTTGGCGGTGCCAAGGGATGTGCCATGGAACAAGAGGCACTCGTTGTAGCTGGCACTCCCTGGAGTTCGCATAGATGAATGAAAATCGCGCAGCTCCACACCAAGTGGTGGATCTACAGGCTGCACTGCGACACAGTGCTGCGCATGCCGCTGTTGCAGCTGCCTTGTGTAATCCATGAACTTCTGAAGTAACCAAACGTTCTGAATTTGGAAGGCCTGCTTCACCTGGAAGCTTGACTTGCAATCTCGAGAACCGAAAGGCTGGTTTGGATTACTGTGATGGTGTGATGCTGAGGCTGTTAGCAGGTCGCTGAATTGCTTCAGCTTCTCCATGTCTCTGACCTCCACGGCGACTTTCTCGAAGCTGGCTGAGACCGGTCCGGGGGAAGATGCGGAACGGCGCTGGCGCTTGAGCATCTCCTCGTTTGAGATTGACCAGTGCGACGGGATTCCAAAGTAGCACGAGATCTTGCGGACTCTGCCAGCAGAGCTCCGCTGCACTCTTCGATCAAAATCCAGAACCCGACCCGAGGAGATAACAACGCTCGAATGCCCCGCCCGGTATGCCATCATGGCCGCGAGGTTGTCTTCCTGGCCGAAGCACACCTAAGCAACAGCAGAGCATGATCATCACAGAGACGCACAATAGCCGAAGCAAAGCATGCTGTGGGCTGCATCGCCACCAAGCTCTGACTCATTTTTGGCTCAAACAACTCAGTAATCCCTTCAGCTGCCCCAGCCGCGGATGCTGCGACTAGGCTTCCCACAGGCTCGCCCTGGTCGTTCTCAAACTTCCACCTGGACTGATTGCAGTAGGGTTGATGATATCAAACCTGCATCGCCCATGATAAGCAATACACCGAAATTGCCATAGCCTAGGGCCCCTTAAGGTAGTGCAGTACATCATCAACCGTAGCAGCGGCAGTAGCAGCAGCTATGACAGCTGGAGCCTAGCCTTCTGTACCAAAACCAGCCGAGCAACTGATAGTCGCCATAGATGGTGGGGACTTCCTGAGCTTGCACCTCCCAGGACAGCGCATGGGGAACTCGACAAAGGCTTGGGTTTGCAGCTTAGGATTTAGCTCAGGGCCTCGTGTTTAGGGTGGTTCAATTGTTAGGGCTTAGTTTTGGCTTCAAAATTTCACCGTCCCAGCTTACCCACGGCAAAAATTAAACACTCAAACCTGCGCCAGCACGACTTCCTTCTCTCGAAGCATCTCCTCAAGGTTTGACTGCCTGGCACGGAGTGCCATGTGGAGGTTTGTTCGGCACTTGCTTCCTGTCGTGAAACCTGAAATACAGCCAATTCCAGGACCTACTTAGGGTTCTAGACACGCTGTTACCACCATGCCTCTGCTGACAACGCTCATGACACTCAAACTTTCTCTTTCGGCTTCTCATGCACGGGCCTCTGCTGCAGCTTTCGAACTGCTTCTTGCTTCACGGACCTTTCGTTTTCAAGCTCTTCCAAGCCCCCCTCGAGCTGGCTCCTTTGTAGCTGAAGGTCTCGGCGCCGCTGTCGCAGGGCGGTTAGGTCGCTCTCCAAACTCTGCCTCTTTTCCTCGAATGCCGTTTCTTGCTCTTGGATTTCCTCGGCTTTCTTGGACAATGCGCTTTGCCTACCTTGAACTTCTTGTGCTCGCTGCTGGATCTGCTCCTCTTTCTGGGACAGGGATGCCTTCTCTCGTGCCAGATCGCCGTGCGCCTTCTCCTTTGTGGACTTAAGAGTGCGCAGCTGGTTCTCGAGCTGCTGCTTTGCCCGTGCTGCCTTTTCGCTCTTCTGCGAGGCTGCCTTTAGCTTTCCTGTAGAGCCGGAGAGCTGTTCATGAACATGGGCACACAGAATGCGCTGAGCAAGCTGTTCAGGCCTTGTAGCTGGGAAAGCTCCGCCTTCAGACGCTGGTTCTCGGCTTCTGACATCGCCTGCTTCGCCTCGAGGTTCGCAAGCCTCACACGTGCACTTGCAGCTTGCAGGACTGGGCTCAAGGAAAGATCGCTGCAGACAAGTAACCGGGCGTCGGCTTTTGTGTGAAACGGCGCAGGCTGCGAAGCACGCTCTGCCGCACGCGCCTTCGGCGTCGCGCTTTGATGGGACTGCTGGGCGGTTGATGCATCTACTGCCAAGGCCAGGGATTCTGCCATGTACCAGTGCTCCACACCACGGTGCAACACCCGATATGGCCGATCCGTGCCATCATTTTCCCTCAGCACTGTGACGTCATGGGCCTTGAGAGGCCCGGCTCTGTCGTCTTCATCCACCACCGGAAGCGACAGCCTCACCAAAGCGCCAACTGGCAGAGCCTCCGGTACATGCATGGTCCCGCAGAGTCTGAGAGTCTCCAGGTCGTGCCGCTGGAAGATGCCCGCGCCACTCGAGGTTTCGGGGCGAAACCAGAGCGCGACGGAGCCATCGTCCGGCGATTGGTGAACCCCGACGGCCACGAACCGCCTACCATCTGGAGCACAGACCATCTCACCATGTCGAAAGCCTCCCAGCAGCTTGCAGATCTCATCTCGAGTGTCAAACTTGGCAAACTTCGTGGGGTCGTGGAGGCTGCAGGCGTGCCGGAACGACTCGTGCAACCAACGTGCATGTTCGCTCGGCGAGCGCCCGTCTGCATGTCCACCGGCTGGGACGCTGCAGTCCTGCTCGAGCTTTCTGAGCTGCTGCTGGCGAACAGGAACAGCACTTTCATTTCCCTCGACATGGCACCAAAGCCACGGTTCTCCCTCCCATTCCTTCACTCCGATAACTGTGGCCACCTTGCTTCGATCGGTCAGCACCATGTCCCCGTGCTTGCACCCGAAGTGGCCAACTGCAACGATGCTGACATCAAACATCTCCGGCCGCGACTCCTCCTCCCCGGCCGCATAGCTGAAGGTCTTCTGTAGCCTCGTGGGGGCCGTGAGGCTCTCGGCCTGCGAAAGCTCAACCTTGCACTTGCTGCACCACATCTCGGAGGGCTTCCAGGGCAGAAGCCTGGCGCATTCCTCGCCGTCCTTCTGCGCCCACAAGCCCACACTGCCGTCCTCGGAGTCCTTCTGAACCCCGACCACGACGTAGGAATCACCATATGCGTTCTCGATGACCTGGCCGTGCACGAACTTGTCAACCTTCAGGCACACTTCATCGCGCACATCGAAGCGGCCCAGGACCGGCTGATTGCGGAGCATCTGCCTCAGTCGGACTTGGCACAAAGGCCAGAGCATTCAGTTTTGCTTCATCAGAGAGGAAAACGGGTGGGATCCCGTGGCTCAGAGCAATGGCTTTGACAGATGCCACAGCAACAGCACTCTGTCAAGGCATGCTAAAGTGTAGCACACATAGCATATTAGTAGCAGCCCGTGGGCCCACTGTGTCGCAAGTTGGCATGATCTGCCGGCTGAGGCTCTTGAATTTGAAGCTGTGCTCCAGCCACTCGCACGACCGGCTCGGAGCAAACCCGTCAGGATCTTCCGTAAGTGCCACAGTCATCCGCGTCACCGGGCGAAGCCTAAGGATCGCAAACACGAAGAGGCGCAAGGATTTGAGAATAACATGCTCGTCTACCCTGACTCCCCGCAAACCCGAAACCCTAAGCGAAACACAAAAAAGAACATGAAACCCCAAGGCCCTGAAGCACCCATGCCTCGACTAGTGTACTGGATCCTCAAACAGGGACGAACATGGAGGCCTTGACAATCAGAATGGGGTTTTGTGGGTGCATTGTAGTGTAGTGATATGGAGCCTATTCAAACGAAATATCATACAGAACAACGACCTTCCCTCACTCCAAAAGCCCCGAGTCCTACACCGCATGCCCGCAAACCCCCAGAGAGACCATGGAGTGAATGAAGCCGGAAGCCCCAAAAAATCCCTAAACCCTGCTGCCGACTCCTATGTTTCAGGGAGTACAGCAATAATGCAATAATGATAGCAATGATAGCGGTAGCAATAACAGCTCCGGCAATCATACTCTAGAAATAGTTGCAAACTATGATAGTATGAACCCAGAGCTGCCCAGAGACTGCTCGCCAGCCCCGGCCGCGGCAGTTGCGCTGGATCCCTCGACGTGATACCACCTGCGAAGGCTTCAGATGAAGGGCTTCAGGGTTCAGGGCTTGGGGGTGCTAGGGGTTTTGGGGTTCAGGGTTTAGGGTTCTGGGTTCTGCTGTCTTAAGGTTTAGGCCCTAAACCCTAAACTTTAGGGTTTGGGTTTGAGGCTTTACGGGAAATCGGGCTTCAGGCACAACGTGCGGCGTTACGGCATTCGAGCTTTACCTTTGGCTACCTTCCCCTGAACCCCAACAGAACATCCAAGCGCATGACGAGCGAGGTTGCCTTCAAGCCTTCGAGCAAACACGTCAAAACCACAAACTGGTCCCGACCCTAAACCCTAAACCCTAAACCCTAAACCCTAACGCAAGCTGATCTAAAACAAGACAGGGAGCAAGCGACGCTCCCCAGACCCGTCCGATTTCACGCCGACAATCGTGGCAACTTGTCCTGACAGCCACCCCAGGCGAGACTTACCTGGGCATTTCCGAAGGAAACCGCTGCCCTGACTTGCAAAGGGCTCCAAAGGTGGGGAGGAAGGTAGGTGGAAAATACATTATATTAACAAATATGTACATATGCATGTATATATATATATATATATATATTTCTTCTTTTAGTTTAGGGATCCTTCAGCCTACCTACCTCCATCCCACCTTTTGAGGCCTCCGGTGCTGTCCTTTTTCGGTGAGGACGACGTCTCCGTGTCGTGCTCCACCGACATCGTCACAGGCTTCAGGCCGGATGTCGTAGAGATCACCAAGATAGGCAAACGTCAGCCTCACTTCCTCGCGGAACGCTGCTCTGAAGGAGGGCCTTTATCTCGGATACCCATTCAACAGCAGGAGTTCATTGACATCATGACGCTACCACAGACATGACACGGGCATCCTCGCAGAGCCAATGCCTTTTGGCTCAAATCCCACTGGTTTCAAGCTTCAACTGCAACCGTCCATCAGGAACAAAAAGTGAAGTTTAGACGACTGAAATAGCTCGAGTCTGAAATGGATTCGAGTATGCCCCCCAATCAACAACCCTGTTTCCTGCGGCAAGCAACTGTCAGTGAGTCAGGTCAGGTCCTTGTCCACTCCGCCACTGATCTCCAGTAGCTCTCTCTGATGTCGTGCTCGACAAAGAAGACTTTGTAAGCCTTCCTTATCACTGCCACTGTCATCTGAGTCGACCCTCGGCATCATGCCTTCTTGGGCCACACAGCTATTTGAACGCAAGCCGACATAAGTTGCGAGCATGGTTGTTAGGGTGCAGATGCGATATTCTCGACCTGTCACTCCAGTCCATAGCACTTTTGGCTGTTTCTGCCACTCTTTAAAAATGCTGACAAAGGAAAGGCTTGGACCGCCTTTGCGGACTATGGCGTGCCCCACTGGCGACCTCTTTAGGAAAGGATCACCCGGTCCGACGGAAAGGGATTGAGCCGAGCAGAATGCACAGAAGGCGTGCATCCCCGGCTGGTACATAATCCGATTTCCTGCGGGACTGCACTTCTTGGAGATACGGAACATGACAAGCGGCACGCCAAGCGGTGCACTACAGGACTACAAACTGAAGGCTTGCTTGCTTCCACAAGCGGCTTCATGAATCTTACTCTTACCTGCGTGTCTTCGCTAGTATGCCAAAACTCCGACACTAAGTCACTTCATACTCAGCTTCGCGATGATTCTGCAGATCTGCCCGCAATCCTCTGTACAAACTTTGCATCCAAGTTTGACTTCAGGATTCAGGCAGTCGAATGCAGCGAAGTGCGAAGCCACCTTTCGCACGCCTCAGCTTGGCTGAAGCAAACAGGGATGAAGATCGCAGATGCACCGCATGCTGACAAGAAACGTCGGCTTCCTTACTGTGACCTGCCGCAGAAGAAGTCTTAACAAGGCGAAGGAGGCAAACCCTCAGCATGTAGAGCGTGGCAGCCGGTGCCCAGACATGCATGAACGTAATATAAAGGCCTTAATAGGATTTTACTATAGTCATAACAAGGAACCCCAACAATAGTATTGGTAATTACTTAGGCCCCTATAGTACGGAGGCCTCCAAGCTGGAAGGCCTCCAGGGCTTTGACCGCGGCTTCCTCTGCTTGAGCGGCGTCGCGCTCGCGGATGGCCCTGCAGGACCTTCCGTGGCGATCGTCTGACCATGTCCCAAGTTTAGGGCTTAGGGAGTTTAGGGTTTAGGGTTTAGGGTTTAGGGTTTAGGGTTTAGGGTATAGGGTTTAGGGTTTAGGGTTTAGGGTTTAGGGTTTAGTCGTCTGACCATGTCTCACAATCGAAAGCCCTTTCCAAATCCTCCACAGAACCCTGGACTCTCATTGCAGGAATCCGAACCAAACCCTAAACCCTAGACCCTGAAACCCTAAACCCTAGACCCCCAAGCCCTGGAGGACCGCAGTCTGTGCAGAAGAGGTTCCAACAGCGGCCCGCATGCGAGAGCAGCCGAACCCTCTTTGCCTCAGCAAATGGCCGGGGTTTAGGGCTTAAGGGGGGCTTGGGGGGATTCTGTGGATTTGGGGGGATTGAGAGTTTACGTGTAACCTTGAGGTTCTGAGTTGAGGAATACATCCTCCAAAAACGAGGTACCAGTACGATGACTACGTTTGCCTTTCTACAGACATTGTTCGTCTTGCTGGCATACTTGGTCAACCCACGATTGTGGCAACCACGATGATCTGCGCTGAATCTGCACACACAGACAGAATCCACTTTAAGATGGGCCAACGTGCAGCCGCGCGGCCAGAACAAGCCGCCGAGGAGCACTCTGACTCCACAAGTACACGAACTCGGCACAAAGCCCATCCTGCGCCATGGACCCACCATCCACCGCATCGAGAGCATCCTTGCAGCTCGCTGCTCCCCTGCAGAATGCCTCGGCCGCCTTCTGAAACTCACCGGCCGCAAGGAATCCTCGGGCCGCACTCTCGTAGGCCTCCACCTGGGTGTCTGTCGAAATTAGGGTCCCTTTTGGGGGTCCTATTATAGTACATCCCTATTATAGCACGGCACCTCTTATTTAGGGTACCCCCAAAAGGGGCCATAGTTTTGACAACTACCCACCCGGTGGTCGCTCATCTTTGCCAGGGCCTCGAACTTGGAAATCACCTCGCTGACGGAAGGCTTCAGCTGGCGGAACAACGTCCTCAGCTCGCTCATCGCGTCTTTGTGCGCCTTCGGGCTCTCGTCCCAGTAGGACTGAAGACGCTCCTTCCACTCTTGGAGCCGTGTCTTCTTTCTATCGAAGTGGTCTTTCTGTCTCTTCGTGCCTGGGTTGACACTGCAAGATGTCCTACATGGATGGTGATAGTTATGCTGCTGATGTTGATGGTGATAGTGATGATGATAAAGGTGATGACGAGGATGATGATGAGGAGGAGGATTAGGATCCGGATGAGGATGATGATGAGGCTCAGGCTGATGGTGATGGTGAGTGTCATGATGATCGACCGTTTCAAGATCGAAGGCGCTTTTTTGTTTCGCAATCTTTGATGACCACTGACGACTTCGAGGGGACAACACTCCGTCTGATGAGGGACCGCCATTGCTAAACCCTAAACCCTAACCCCCACTAATCCCTAAACTCCTAGATCCCTAAACCCCTAAACGCCGAAATCCCTAAATCCCTAAACCCCGATTAAATCCCTAAACCCCTAAACCCCAAACCCCCACTAACATCCACAAACCCCGAACCCCTAAACCCCCAGACTTGGAACCGGGCCTGACTGGGCCCAGCGCAAGGCCTTCTCGGACTCCTCGATCTTCCTGGGAAGGCCGCGTTCAGTGTTTAAGGCTTATACGGTTTATGTAGGGGTTTAGGGTTTTTTTTGAGCACCTTTTCCGTCCGCCTAAGAAGTTCTAGGGGTTTAAGGTTTAGGGTTTAGGGTTTTGAGGTTTAGGGTTTTAGGGGTTTGAGCACTTGCAGGTTTGAGGCCGAAGTACTTGAGAGCTTCATGGGTAAAGGGTTCGACAGTTAAGTTCGGATTCTGTAGGGCTTAGGGTTTAGGGTTTAGTGAGGGCGAAAAAGCTTTCAAAAGCAGATCTCACCGCGATGAACCCGTAGGGCTGACGGCTCCGACCAAAACTCTTTCCCCCTTAAACCAGAGGAAATGAATCCTAGTCCAGTTCCTAGGCTCTGGCTCAAAGCGCAGCAGTTGTCGAGGACCACTTGTGACTCTGTCCGAAGCCGCTCAGACTCCACCGTATCCAACCATATCCATACAGTGCCGTCAGGAAACCACAACCTGAGGGTATCTGAGATCAGGATTTACAAGTTGCCTTAAAGCAGACCTTTCTCCGGAAACAGGACTGTCTCGAATTTTGGGGACAACGGTTTGCTCTTGGAAAAAGCTACATGATGTTGCAAGTAATGTATTCACGAGCTCAGAAGGTGCTTTGCTGCTTTGACAAGCGTTCACCTGTCAGGACTGCCACGCGAGCGCTCCAATCTAGCGACTTCTGTGCGAACGATCTCCAGGTGATCCCCCGAGAACTTCTCCACACGGTCTCTCGGCTGTCCCGGCTGGGAGTCGCTTTCCACCTTTCCTGGAGGAATCTGCTTCATCTTCGAGAGCCAGTAGGACGTGCACCGCTTCTTGGAATAATCTTCTCCGTACCTTGGGCCAAGACAAGACGTGAAAAACGACCAGCTGCACACACAGCCCCCGACGATGGGCAGCCAAGTCGCTTGCCCAACACCTGCTTGAAGGACATCTCCTCTCCGCTTTCAGGGTCGACTCGCAGAGCTGGCCTCCAAGCTTCCAGCTTGCTTTCCTGACCTGGGTTGCGGGTTTTCGGGTTTGCGGCTTGGGTTGTCAAAGTTATCGGGCCTCAGGAAAAGCTTGCGGACTTTATGGTGGCGGCAGCCTGCTACATGCAGCACGGCCGAGGCGACGACCCTGTGGGCAAATCCATTCCTCTTCCTCTTCAAACTTCCCATTCTTTTGTTCCACTCGGCGTCTGCAGGTCTGTACAACAAAGTGCTTTTCTTCAAGAGACTTCATCTCCGATTCAGGAAGCTGGTGGATGCGGTAGGCCGTTTTGTCCACTTGAAGAAGCTTGCTCCATCGGCGTCTGCAAGAGCTGATTTTCTCCCATTCGTGGTACCTCCACAAAATATCTCGATCTCTCTCCCTCTCTCGCTCATTTTCTCTCCCTCTCGTACTTCTTCTAGTGGGCTTCAAGGGAGGGGTGGTCACCCCTCTTCCCCTCGCCTGTGCACAAGTCGCGCTGTGCTGTCCAGGTCTATCTGGCTCCCTCTCTCTCTCTCTCTCACATTATCATTCTCATTCCCGTTCTCTCTCAGGCACTCACTTAACACCATTCACGGTTCGGGGCTTGTTTAACACGTGTCGTCTTCTGCATGCTAGTCGGGGCCAAGGTACTTAGACAACAAAGCGGACCAAGTCAGCTTTTCACCTTCCGAGTTTCTCCTGACTTCTTCCAACCACAAACCAGCACCTGGCAGGGTTTACGACGCTCGGGGGTCGGGGGTCGAGGGTTTAGGGCTGAGCGATTCCATCAAGAAAAGCGATTGATGCTTGGCGCCTGGGTCTTTTTTGGCTGGTTGCCGGTCCCACTCCCGAAATCGAGCGTCCGCCTCCTCGAGCTGTTTGCCGACGGCCAGGTGATACCCTCGGGCGGTGAAAACATGGGCTTTAGGCATCGGGCTTTAGGGCTTGCCCTTGTTTCAAAACTGGGGGAAGCCTATAGCCAAACCACCGGGAGAGCATAAAACTAGAAGACAATTGGCCCGAAAGCATCATCAGCGAAGAGCGTTGCGCTACGTCATAGAATCCAGTGTATAGGGTCATAGAGTCACCGAGTCAAAAGCACGGAGTCACAGAGTCGGAGTGTCACATACATTCAAGAGTCGTACAAGTCATAGTTCATAGAGTCATCGAGGCATAGAGTCGAGCACATGTCAAGCACAAGTCATAGTTCAAATAGTCATAGAGTCACAGTGAGACAGAATCACAGAGTTATAGTGTTATAGAGTCATAGCGTCAGAGTGAGAAAGAGTCATAGAGTCATGGAGTCATCGATGTACCACGCACTTGACTCAATGTAGTTCACTCTATGAACACTAATGTTCAGGTTTAGCGGGTTTAGGGTAGAGTCCAACATGACGCAGAAGTCTTCCTTTCCTAGCTCCGGAACCTCACTATATAGACATCCCTGATTACTGTGGTTTCAATGTGACTCTATGACTCTATGCATGGTCACTTTATGTCGCAGCAGTAGTAGTTGCAGTAGTCACGGTTTAGGGGTTTAGGGTTTAGGGTTTAGGGTGCGCGTCAAAAAGTAGTAACTTTGCCACACGATTGAACCCTGGACCGCGCCAATCCACGCACAGGGTTAGGCGGGGTTTTGGAATGTGCAACTTTACTTGTTTAACTTTACCTGACGCTTGGACGCTCTGAAGGGTTGTGCGGGGCGCCTAAAATGTGTAACTTTACCTAGCGTTTCAACGCTCGACCATGCCAATCCCTGTGAATGGTTGCGCGGGGCACCTAAAATGTGTAACTTTACCTAGCGTTTCAACGCTCGACCAGGCCAATCCCTGTGAAGGGTTGCATTCCCGATGGATGACGACGGTGCCACCCCTGGCTTTAGAAGAGAGATTAGATACCGAGATGTAGAGAGTAAGTCATGTAGAGAGTAAGTGTAGAGAGTAAGTGACAGAGTCATAGAGTCATAGAGTCAAGGTCACAGAGTCATAGAGTCATGGAGTCAAGTTCTCAAACGTATAGAATCCAGTGAGGTATAGAGTCAAGTGTTCATAGAGTCAAGTAAGGTATAGAGTCAAGTAATGTATAGAGTCAAGTAAGTAAGTAAGTAAATAAGTAAGTAAGTAAGGACGTCGTATAGTCATAGAGACCTTCATAGAGTCGTAGAGTTCATAGAGTCGTAGAGTCAAGTGTCAAGTCATAAAGTCATGTACTCGATTCTATGTCTGTCATCTATGAACTTCTCTACCCGGCTCCGCACGGAAGAACCCTTCGCGATGCTTTCGGGAACACAAGGTCGAGCGGCTGCTTGAGAACTCAAGCATCCTTTGCTTGGCCGCCTCTGTTTCATCCGCGAGTTGTGCCTCCTCCTTTTTCTGAGCATCGAGCATGCGCTTAGCATCGTTGCGCTCGTTCGCCAGCTTGGGCATGCCAGCTTCTATCAGCCGGATGAGAGAAGGTAACAATTTCCGGCGAAGCCTCGCCACAGCAGCGGCCTGCTGAGAGAGCAAGCACTTGCAAATCTATCGATGGAGACTGAAGAGTTGAGGGTTTAGGATTCAGGCTTTCAAGTCTCACGGGATGCCTTTTACGACTTCATTCTGAAAGCACTTAGAACTTAGAAACCCCTGCCTTCTTGGCTTTCTCATACTCCTTTAGCGACTTTGCCCTCTTCTCCAAGACGGCACCGAGCGCCTCGAACTTCTGCCGATAACGGCCTTGTTGCTCAGCATCATACTGTGGAGCGATGACATAGATGTGGGCGTGTGCCTTTGCCAGACACTTCTGCAGCCGTTTCCTTAGGATCTGCTAGCAGGCGAAGCAGCTCGCGCAAAGTATGTTGTAGGAGTTGGCCTCTGACTTGTCATCAACTTGGAGCACAAAAGCAGCCGGTGTGAAGGCTTGGGCTGCGCAGGCTCAGGGTCCAAATGCTTCCGATTGGAATGGCTTTCGGCTTGTGATTTCTCATGATTTATCGAAGCCACGCGTCACTTGCTTGCCGTGCTCCTTGCAGCACTCCACCATATGGTGGAGTACCACATCCACTCCACACTGCTCGAACTCGGGCGCCAGGAAGGAGGCAATCTTTCGCCAAATCCTTGGAAGCAGCAACGTACCCTCGCATTGCGTAGGGTAAGTGTAATTAGGCATACTTCAACCCTACGCCCCGAGGCTTCGTACGTAAAGGTTTTTTTTACCAGCCACGAGCACCTGGAGTCATCTACGAGCTCTGAGACTGAGCAATCCCCGCCTCGTTATCGCGGAGACCAAATAGAGCGAAAAGCAGCATCCACGCTGGTGGTGTACTACGCAAAGGGTCTCATAGTCAACTTGGTCATGGGGCGAGTACCTACCCGAGTACCATAGAACAGTAACAGGCAAGTGTCGGACCCTAAACCCTAAACCCCTCAACTGCAAGTGTCGGTTCTGCGGTCTCGGGCTTTGTGCACAACTTGGCCAGGGCGGACTGCCCGCGCCAGCTGGGACACCTCGAGGCCTCCCGCAAGGCAGCCGCCAGCTGATTCTTCCAGCTCAGTGGGCACCTTTTTTGAGTTTCCGAAAATAGGGGTACCTTAAAAGGGATCGTTTTGGGGGGTTCCTTAAGGGATCTAGAAGGGTTCTATAAAGGGTTTAGGGTTCAGAGTTTCCGAAAATGGGGGACCCTAACAGAGTACCCTAAACAGTAGGATCCTTATTATCAGAACCCCAAGATAAGATACGGCCTATTTTTTGGTTCCTCCCGTGCGAGTGTGCGACACCGGGATCCATGGGCTCAGGGCGTAGCGTGCTGCGGAAGTTTCTAGCCGCTGGTGGCGCACACTCGAGCAAGCTTCCCAGAGATCCCAACACCCCTTAATTAAGGAATATACATTAAATAAATCATAATATTAAGGCCTCTATCACTTAAGGTATATATTCCTTAATTTAGGGCTATTGGGTTCTCTGGGTTCAAGACAGGGCACAGCATGTCCGGCGTCAGCTGCCGATGAAGCCACAGATTGGCATGGTTGGAACCTCGAATTTGCATCTGAGCTCCGAGGAAGGGATACAAGCAGAAAGCATACAGATTTGTATACAAGCTCCTCAGCATGAGAGAACTTCAAATCCCCAATGTTGCATACTTTCGTACCAGCTGCCACCCCAACAGTACCAGCTCGCACTCTGAACCCAAAACCCTGCACCCGACACCGGGAAGCCCATCTTGAAGACGTTGTACGCCTCGCGCAGCACCTGAGACAGCTTGCCCCCAGAGGAAGCAGCTTCTCAGGCTTGCTTTCAAGCCTACTCGCCTAATACAGGGCCTTCATGTTTAGAATATTTTAGAATAGGGGGTATATTGTGCTATCATGATAATAATTAAGGAACCCCCGAAACCCTATTCTAATCATTAAGGCCCCTATACCTTACCCATCCCGAGCTCTCATGAGGCTTCAGGGCTGGTGGCTTCGGGAGTCAAAAGAAAGCTGAGGGTCTTACGGTTTGGGGCCAAATTTGGGGTTTAGGGTTGAACCTAAACTTCCCTAAACCCTAAACCCTCGGGTCAGCTTGTAAGAATTCTTACGCTGCTCCCAGCAAGGCTTGAAACTCCCGCCTTACGCCGCTCGCGCAGGTCATCAAGCCTCGGCATCAACAACCCGACTGCCCCAAGCTTCAAGCAGAGATGACGAACTCCTCACAGCTGGGCACTCCGACTGAGCACCGTCCTGGGCTTGCAAAGTCAGAGAAAACCAGGGAGCCGAGCACCGGACGCGTGGTTCAGGAGCTTCTCGCCACGATCACGGTAGTCGGCCACAATGGCGAGGTCATCTGCCGTTGCGACGCAGTTGAAACCTCGAAGCGCAAGGCAAAGCTCCGACTGAAGCGGCTCAGATCCCGAGCGCCCGAGGGCGGGACGCCGCCGCAACTCCGGAATCTGTGAGGCGACCTCGTCGCCCTCAGGGGTTCGGAACGAAGCCCAAAAAAAGGATTCCAGGGGAACTCTCGACGGAAGCTTGCAGCGCACCCAGATATACAGACAACAAGGTAAGGACTATTGATGCTTGCTGGTGACGATACTTATAGGAGTAGGAGAGGAAGAGGACAAGGACGGGGACGAGGATAAACACATGGATGCTGAGGATGACGAAGAAGATGGTTATGGCCGTAAGGATGGTGGCGAAGAAGACAGTGATGATGAAGCTGCTGGTGGTGGTGGTGAAGATGAGTGCTACTACTGTCATTATTATGAATATGACAGCCGGAAAAGCAAAACCAGCAGGAGGAGCAGTCGCAATGGGTGGTAGTGGAGCTTGCAGTTGTGAAATGTTGTAGCGGCGGCAGGGGCAGCGGCAATGAGAGGGTAGTCATAGCAGCAAAGAGGAAACAAGGTAGCAGCAGACACGGATGCAAGAGAAGTAGAAGTAGAAGCAACAGCAGCAGCAGCAGCAGCAGGAGCAGCAGCAGCAGGTAGTTCACTTGCATTCGAACAAGCACCACCGTCATCATCATAATCAGCATCGACGTTGTCATGGTGAGCAAATTCGCCAGCATCGAAAAGCATCATCGCGTTCACTTTCGGACTTGTCATCAACATCACCATGTTAACCATCTACTTCGTCGCCATTGTCAATACAAAAATCATCACCACCGCGAACATGAAGCGCAAGCAAAAACACAGCCGCAGCATCAGCAGCAGCAACAGCACCAAGCAGCAGCGCTGAACTGCCGCTCTTGTAATTCCCAGCTACGACTCGTCTACTTCTCACATCCTGGGCCTGTGCAGCTTCGAAGTCTGTGAGCTCAACGAGATCCGTGTCCAGCCACCTTCGGAGAACTGGGAAATAGCTCCGGAAAGCTCCAGCTGCTTCGAGGGAACATGCCGTCAGACCGGAACTGACTGACAGAACACTGCTGATCTGCAGTGCAGATTCCACTGGGATGGGGCTATCATTGTTGCTATGTTCCGACGCTGTCCTAACATTTTAAGCATCTCGGATGATAACACCCCAACAACAGTCTGCGAGGATGGATCTGTTGGCGCGCAGCCTCCGCAGCAACGGTTGATAGGATGCGTTGCAGACGTCCTTGCGACACTCCAGAAACACACACGCTGAGCGAGCCCGTGAAATCGCCACATAGAGCGTTTTCAGCTCCTCGGCTGGCAGAAACAAGAGCATGCTGAAGCCAAGTTTTAGGGTTTTAGGGTTTAGGTTTTTTGTGGTTTAGGGGATTAGGGTTTAGGCTTTTAGGGTTTGAGAGTTTAAGGAACCAAAGCTTCAGGTTAGCTAACTAGTCTCTGCCCCAAACCTTGCCGACACAGGGCTTCCTGTCTGGACTTTCTTACCTGGCGACACAAGCCACCACATGAGTCCAGAAAGGCCCAGAATGTACTTCAATGCTACTCGGCTATAGGATACCCTACTATGCTATACTATGCTATACTGTACCATACCATACCATGGTAGCCATACTATACTATGCTATACTAGATTGTACTAACCTATACTTTATTATCGGCCAGACGGCCGGTATGGCCAGCGCGACATCCCAGAGCCGGCGCTTCTCGGCTTCTGCGAGCGCTTGCCCCTCGGCGTTCGCCCGGGCGAGCTGCGTGGAAGCGGAGGTGCTGTCTGCGATGTCCCAGACATCATCGTTGCCTGGGTTCTTGTTTAGGAACTTAATTTAAGTTACCATAATAGGGATCTATCGTAAATAATAGGGTTTCCTTATTATGGTAGCTTAAGTTAAGTTCCTTAACAAGAACCCAGTTGCAGCCGCTGGAGAAGAAGTCGATCAGGAACCTGGGGTCTAAGCTGAGCCGGGGAAGGGGTATACGGTATACCCACAACGCGAGAGGCTTTCCATACTAGGGTGCTAGTAAATGAAAGAAGCATCCGCAACACGAGAGTTTCCGATTTTCGGGGTCCTTATTCTCAGGAGCCTACTTGGCGGCCCCGGGGTTTGCTATCTGTTTAGGGCACATGTGAGAAATAGTATGTAAAGCAAATGGAATTAGTATGTTCCATATGTGCATGTTAATGGACTTATATTTCATCGATGTATCACAAAACAGAAAGGTGATTTACTATTTAAAGCGGTCATTTACTATGTTCTTATGATGTTGCCCAAGTATTTACAGCACATAACAATTTTCGACCAGAAGATAGTAAGTATGATGGGGCAATTAGCCGTATATCTGTAATTGAACTTAGTGGACTTATCACAAGTCAGGCAAGTTAGGATAGCAACTTTATTTTGCATTCACATGGTTCGACATTGCTGCTCATGTCAACATATTTCCTTTGCTCGCTGGCCTCGTTGCCGAAGCAGGGCATGGGAAATATAATGCAGATCATGCACCATGGATGCCTCGCATATCTCGCAAAGTCGAGTGCTCAAGACTTGCAGGTCTCGCAAAGTCGAGGTTGGCCGTGATGTCGGTGCTTTCGCCCGATCTCATCGCCCAGGTGGACAGCATGCTGGACCAAGCCGCTGAAGGAGATCGGTTGGTCCGGACAGTGCAAGACTTGCTCCAACTTCTCAAGCAGAACAACTTGGTCACGAGCATGAGGCTCAGCCCCATGCACGTGGGCGTACACCCGAAAAACCGCGATGGTGCCGGGATTATCGCAGGCGACTGCTTGGAGTTGCTAGAGAATGTGCTGTCTGTCGGATTTGTTCGCGACCGCATCACAGCCCTGGCTGTGGAGATAACGGATGCATCCGTCCGTCGCTTCAACGAGGACCTCGTCCGAGGCTCCGGCGGCCAGCTGGGCGAGCTGGACGGTGACATGCTGAAGGTTGTGTCATTGGCTGGGTCGCATACAAATTTCATGTTGCGATTGTTGTCACAGGGGGCAGCTCTTTCTACTTCGGCGGCTTCGGTGGATGGACGGCTTTCATTAGAGAAAGTGGCCCGGCGAGACCCTGAGCTTGCCAATGCAGCCCGTGAGGGGCTGGTCTGGGATGTCATATCGAGGGAAGTGGCCACAAGATGGCCGCAGTTCCTGGGCCTCGTCCAATCGGCCATGAATGCTACGCTTCAAAAGCAGGAGTCCGAAATGCAGCTCTTGCATCGGGTTCATCGACTCGTCTCGGCCGTGGAGAAAGTTGACTTCTCCAGCATCAAAAAGCAAGCCTTGGCTTCCAAGCCACCTTGCTCGGCCTGCTTACCGGGCATTTTCTCATTCGCAGTCAAGCTCTCTGACTGCATATATAGATTTCATGCCATCTTGTTGTTTACATGCATTCCTGTTTGTGGTGTTGATGGTTTCGCTGAGGTTCTGTGGGGGTCGCGGCGGACACTTACTGTTGGAGTCAGAGCGATTCTTGAGAGCGAGGGGCCAGAGCAAGAGTATGGGTCCTGCATTTTGGGAACAATTGTCGCATGAACCGCGAGGATCAATCGCTATACCGTTTGTCCGTCATGGTCTGCTAAAGTTCGCCCTGAGCGGAGCCCACGATGTGTTTGCAAGCGATCTTCGGAAAGTGTGGTCGAAGGAGGGTTTGGACCAGGCGAAGACGGCGGATTCGTTGCTCTCACAGATCCGTGAGAAAATGAACTCTACCGGCCTTGACCCGCTCAACAGCCCCGATGCCCTGCACATTCTCGGCATGACGGAAGTGAACATTGCCGCAAAGATTTTGGGGGTCGTGCAGCCGCAGGAAAAGCGCTACAAAAGCCTGCACGGCATAGCTCACGACTGTATGGTTTTGCTCAGCAAAATCAGCACCCAGGCACTCGAGAACCCGTGGGCCGACAAGGCCGAAGAGACGCCTTCGGGATCCGGCGATGCGACCACAGCACAGCCGAGCACGGTTGCCATGCGAGAGTTGCTTGACGATGGAACCTATGGTAACCCTGACGAGGTTATGCGAGAGGCAGGCTTTGAGGTGGGCTGCACGATCAAGCGAAAGAATGACAAAGACGAGTACATCATCCGTGGTGTGAAGAAGACTTATGTGCGAGTGGAGAACCAGTCCACTGGGGTCATAGTGAAAGCAAGCCTCGAATCCTTCATGAGCAAAGAGTGGACAAAGGTCGTTGCCAAGCCGCAGCCCTCCGTGATCGCAGACCTTACCCCCTTCAACCCCGATGAGAGTTTGGATTGGCAGGCCCACGTGTTTGTCGGTGCATTGTTGCAGGAGCTTCAGGGGCTGTGGAAGACGTTTGGATCGAGCAGTTTGCAAGGCAAGTTGAGCTTGCAGCTGAAGCCTTCAAAGGCACTCACGGCAACTGCAGCATTTCCGAAAAGGAAGCTCGTTCTCGTGCCGGTGACATCCAAGATTATCTTCAAAAACCCTGACGACACTTCGGGGATGCCTTCGGGGACACCTCTGCAGACAACATGGAAAAAAGACGGCAGGCTCTTCTTTGCAGTGTCCAGCAATCAATTGCCGAAAGAAGAAGGCGGGCACGGATTCCTCGCCCCGTATTTCGCAGTGCCCACGACTCCGGACGAAGAGCAGGCCAGTTTGGAGGAGTTCATGCACAAGGCTCCTCTCGCAAAATGGCCGTTGTTGCGCAACAAGGCAGCCATCAGCATCGGCGACTCCCTCTTGATCTACAAGCCTGTTTCGAAAGCGGCCGCGGAAGACCTTGAAGAGGCATCCCCTCTTGCTGCGAAACGTCGCCGGCTGAAGATGGGCTGAAGGGATCGCGAGTTTGCAGCATGCAGCTTCTGAAACTATGATATAGCCATGTATATATGGTATGCATGAGAATATGTTGGTGCGACTTTGTTGCATGCTGCTCAAGCAAGCATCGTGTATGAGCGAAGATTGAAATTGCCGGTTTCAATGGGCGGCAATGCATCGGTTTCAATCGGCATGCCTGGACGGTCATGCATATGCCAAAAGAGATTGAGCACATTGCTGCAGGCATATCATGCATGAGGTTGCAGTTTGCAGGCATTTGCAGGGCTATAGCAGCTCGCAATAGCCTCTGCAGTGCTTCATGCATGGCTCATGGCATATGATGCAGCTTCTTTGTCGCTCTGCAAGTTTGCTCATAAGGCAGCTATATATAGAGCCATGCTAGCAACCCTGAGTAAGTAGCCTCGGTCCTTATGGCGGGTCTCATGCTTGAGATGAATCAGATGTGGGGCTTGGATCAAGAAACGGTCCAAAGCAAGCTCCGGTTGGATGTGAAGCCCATTCGAGTCCGAGTGAAAGCTTCGCCAAGAAGCTTGTCCTTGCCCTCAAGGTGAACTATATCATGGTTGAGGGCAGCTTGCCGTGCACTCGGGCATGATCTCCTCGATCGGAAAGAGTGCCGACACCCGAAGCTTTTGCATCTGCAGCTCCAACCACATTCCCAAAGCCGATGATGGCGCTTTTCCGGGCAATCCAGACGACGGCCAAGGAGATTCACTTCATTGTGTACAAACTTTATAAACAAGGATGGAGGTGACTTGCGCCAAGTGTGCTCTGAAAGGCTTTCGCATTTTGTGTGTCGAGATTTCGCCATCTAGACGGCTTCCATATATGTGAAGTGTGCTTCATATTGGCCTTTGGCATGTCGTGCCAGAGTTTATATACATGGCGACTTCCATGAGCGATGTGTGCTGTGCAGGAAAGAAAGGATCCAAGTGTGATGTGCATGACATATGGGCAGTTGCAGGGCTCATGAGCTCGCATGCCCCAGGCACATCAATTGAGCATGCAAGCCTGAGGGTGTGTTGCATGTCAGCTTTTGTCCAACAGCATCAGCTCGCATATATAGGCTTCGACGATAGGTTGCCATGGCCTTCAGTGTGCATCGGCAGTTGCGGGTGTTGAAGGGCGAGCAGGCATGGGTCCCGACCGAAGAGGTAACCGTGGACGGCAAGGTATACATCAAATTTTTCAAATGGGACTCGGATCTTGTCTACCTGATGACAGGCAAGAAGCTCTATCTTGCCAAGGAGAAACGTTCCTCCAGCGGCAGTCTGGACTGCGACCTGTGGCAGGATCTGGTGAAGGCTCGCCAGGAAGCCGCGAATGATCTTCTCACGAAAGCAAAGACTGTCGAGCACGAGGGAGGTCCCCCCAAGAAGAAAGCCAAGCTTCAACGTGCAACGAGCAAAAGCATGATCCTCCTTCCCGAGACGGTGGAGGTGAGCTGCAGGGAGTACAAGCTTCGCATGCTTTTGCGAGGCCTGGGTTCCCAGGTGCTCTGGTTGGAAGGCACATGCGAGAACCTGCAATGGTTCTTTGACAACGTGCAGTCCTCTCGTGTCAAAGAGAGGAAGCACAAGAGCAAGGGTTCCAAGAACAAGGGTGTCAAGAGGGCTGCGGGCTGCTGCTTCAGACGAATCTGAGGAAGCTTCTGATGATGAGTGATCGAGTGCACATGCCGGCATCCTTACCAAGAGGATTCCCACCAGGGGCGAGTTTTGCAGCACAGCACGATCTGTGAAGATGTATGTCCAGCTTCAGTTTCCACGGCGACAAAGACAAAATTTTGGAGAGGGAGAGCGAGAGACAGAGGGAGAGAGAAGGGTTTAGAGAAGGAGAGGGAGGGAGGGAGGGAGGGAGGGAGAGAGAGAGAGAGAAATACATATGTATATGTGTATATATATATATATAGGGCGGGAGAGGGAGGAGAGAGAGAGAGAGAGAGAGAGAGAGAGAGAGAGAGAGAGAGAGAGAGAGAGAGAGAGAGAGAGAGAGAGAGAGAGAGAGAGAGAGAGAGAGAGAGAGAGAGAGAGAGAGAGAGAGAGAGAGAGAAAGAGAGAGAAAGAGAGAGACAGAGAGAGACAGAGACACCCTGAGAAGCGATGCCAGTTGAAGTGCTTTTGTGGCTGTGTGTGTGTGTGCTGCCTGTGCTTGTTGTCGGCATGACACGCATGTGCACGGTGAAAGGCTCGGCAGGCCTCGCATGACAGCATGCCCCATGCATGGCATGTGCATGCCAGATATATATATATATATATATATCATGCATGAGCATGCACTTCATGTGGCACTTCATGCATGTCAGGCACTTAGCCATGCATGAGCATGCACTTCATCTCGCACTTCATGTCAGGCACTTAGCCAGCATGAGCACTTCATATCAGGCACCTAGCCAAGCAGGGGTTGAGGGTCGAGAGGTAGATTTTTGCAATGCCGGGCGTTTTGCTCTTCGGCTTTCGTGCTTTCAAGTCCGATGAGGCCAGATGAAGGGATGGAGGGTGCATGCTGATATATAGATATATAAGCTTGACCCTTTCAACAGGAGGACGGGCTCTACAGCAAGCTGCTGCTGGCCAAGCCCTTCGAGAGGGACAAGAAGCACAAAGGAAGGCTCGCGACCGGCTCTCCAGGATTCGCCTGCATGTTGTTATAGCCTCCTGCAGGTTCACGAACTTCCACGGAGTGCGGCTTCGCTGGTCGCGAGCCGGGGCATGGGTGGTGGACTCTGACGACTTTGGTCAGGCTGTGTTGACTTCAGATGTGAAGTCGATGCAGCCGCCTCGTGGAGGCATACAAAGGG
Source organism: Symbiodinium sp. CCMP2592 (assembly GCA_905221615.1). NCBI lineage: Eukaryota > Dinophyceae > Suessiales > Symbiodiniaceae > Symbiodinium > Symbiodinium sp. CCMP2592. Next base: position 15,111 of record CAJNDT010000746.1, on the reverse strand, counting down.
AGGTATAAGCTTTCTAAAGCTTCTGACCAGCCCCGCCCCGACACAGGATGGAAGTTCTGGTCATTCGAGCAGAATGACTACGTGGACTCCGATCTCAAGCTCTTGGCTGAC
>CAJNDT010000746.1:0-10000 GCA_905221615.1 Symbiodinium sp. CCMP2592 | reverse complement strand
TATATACTATACTATTGATGCATCTCCTGTGTGGGACGACAGCGAGCCGAGGGCCCTGCCATGTCGACACATGCATGCAATAGGAGCACTCCACATGCAACTCCATGCTCTATATCGAAGCCGTTTTGATCATCGTCCATATACAGTTGTATATATATAGCCTTTCGCAGGGCTATAGCAGCTCGCGGGGCTTGAGAGTTGAAGAGAGCCATGTCGGAGAACATGAAGCAGCTCATCAACGATGTGAAGCAGATCCATACCTTTCTGCAGACCATGGAGAATGTACAAGGTGTGGACAGCAATGTCATGGAGGAGAACCAGTTCCAAAGCTTTGCTACGAGGCTTAACACCGTGCAGTCGTGCACACACGAAGATGGACAGGAGCTCATCAATGTGATCTCTCAAGGCCCTTGGACGGATCCCCACAAGCGGCACTTCTACACGTGCATTGGGTTGGTTGTCACAAACAACCCGACATCCTCAACCAGGAGAAACTGCCAGGACATCACGTCCTTCTCGAAGTACTTGTCTGCCAAAGACATACAGACACTGGGCAGCGATGCCACGTTGATCACCAAGCTCGAGGCTCTGGCCCATCGCTGTGCTCGTGTGGGCATCTCTAACCCAAGCGAGATCAGTGTGCGACAGATAATGGCATCTGGTCTGGTTTTTGGCATCAAAGCTGCCACCGACAAAGACAAGTTCGCTGTCGTGCAGGAAATCAAGCGGCTCATCAAGATCCAGGTCAAGCGGCGACCAAAAGCAGCAATGTATCTGGTGAAGTATCCCACCGACCCCCGGAACTTGCCGGAGGTGCTCTTTGCGGCTGGATACCATGAGGAAGACCCACCAAATATAACTGCGCCTGATGACACCGAGATCGCCAATGCAGCTCGCACGATCTCATTGAGAAGGTCGTCCAGGAGCATCCGAGGCAGTGGCTTGTTCGGCGATGCGGGCAACACCCTTGCTACGGCCGCTGCTCCAGCTGGGAACATGAACCCTTGGGGAAACATGATGAGTGGTCAGTGTGGGCCCATGCAACTTATGGGAAGCATGTTGCAGATGATGCAGAACATGACTGCGAAGAACAATCCCGAGCTCGACATCACCTACTTCAACCCGGCGGCTGGAGCCGGGAACCGGCTTGGATCTTCGGCTGCGGCAGTCCAGCCGAATCCTGCTCAGGCGGCACTCCCGCCCCCTGGTGGAAAGGAGGCGGCAACCCAGCCGAATGCAAACGAGTTGGCGATCACACCGAATATCGTTGAGGACCCCATGCCTGATGCCGAAGAGGTCGCCAATCAGGTAAAGGACAACAAGCGGCAGAGGGCTGAGGAGGAGAGCGAGGAGAAACCCAATTCCAAGGCCAAAGCCAAGGCCAAAGCCAAGGCCAAAGCATCGGCCAAGGCCAAAGCCAAGGCAAAGGCCGTGGCAAAGGCCAAAACAAAGGCCGTGGCAAAAGCCAAGGCAAAGGCCGTGGCATGGAATGGTCGCCGACCCCCGGTTCCGCCTGAGGGAGCCCCCACGACGAAGTATAACGGCGGGAAGATTCATCGATCCGACACATTCTCGTTGTGGCGAGTCTTCATTCATGAGCAGGACAGGGTTGACAAGAAGATCAAGTTCGGCACGGACATGAAGGCCTCGTGGAAGAGGGCTTTGGATATGATCGACAGCGGCAAGTGAGCGATACTTTTGCAAATGTCGAGACACTTCTTAAGGTCCTGAGCTTTAGGGAGATCTATGGTTATATTATGTCCAAGGCTCATATATATATATATATATACATCTGTAGATAAGATGTATCGAGGGAAGGTGTTTGCTTATACATATTTGTTTCTCTATAGTATATATACTTAAGCATTTATGTCTCTTTGTTGTGTAGATGCATATATATGTATATAGAGCCGGGCACATAAAGATTGGACCTGTGTATATATGTATATATATATATATGCACTATATAGCATTTATATAGGGCTATATGGTTCAGATATATATGGCTATAGTTCTCAATAGCTCTTGACCTCCGACCGGGAACAGACTCCACAGTGGCAGTCGTTCCATCCATGGGCGCCAGACGAAAGGAGTTGTACATGACAGCTGCTTTTTTTCAGGCAATCTTTCGAGCGACCCGATGTTCCATGCATCCGAGGGGACAAGTGTTCGAGAAACATCGCATGTGTGTAGCCCTGCATGCAGAGTTAGAAGTGTTTTGCAGGGTGATTGTGTGTGAGTTTGCTGCATCACTGCACGGCGAGCCCGTGGCCCTGCCTTGTGCAATGCATGCATGGCGATGGCTTTGGCTGTGAGTATGTATATCATGCATGAAACATGACAACTCCACATTGCCGGTTATATATATATATATATATATATATATATATATATATAAGCCCATGCAGTGGATCGCACACACAGCATGACCAACATATAGATTGATTTATATATATATATATATATATGTACCCACTGCAGGGCAGTTTGCTCGCAGGGTGCCTGCATGCAATGTCGTTGGAAAGGCTTGGTCGCAAATCGTACATTAGCCAGAGAGGCTTGGCTGATGTTCTCACCGACCTGAAGGAATCCAAGCAGCCTTTGACGGCCACCTCGCGACAGTCCATCAAGCGAGCCCGAGACAAGGTGATCACACAGACCACTCCATATGGACCCGTCTGGGAGACTTTGCGCTTGCCCCGTGTTCCTGATGGCAAAGAGTCTAACAATGGCATCGATGTGCCGGTGCTTTGTTTGCCTGCATTCCTTCATCATGCATGTGCAAAACTCACTGGCTTCTCCCAGTTCTTTCTGCGACGGTTGCAAGAGTGCCCGTGCCGGTCGCCCAACGAAGCTTGGCGGGCCGCAATCTATAATGATGAAGTTGCACCCGGCAATCAGCTGAAGGGAAACAACAGCAGGAAAATTCAGGTCTGGTATATGGCATGGCTTGAATACGGCCAAGACCATCTTTTCTACGAAGAGCTTTGGATGCCTTTGCTCATGATCCGGAGCAATCTGGTGAAACTTGTAGAAGGAGGGCTGTCAGCAGTGACAGCCAGGCTTGTGCAACATTCATTTCGTGGTGTGCACAATTTGGAGAGCGGCATCCTTCTTTCTTTTCCCGGACACGAGGCTTGGAGTGCATTTCATTATATCTATTCGATACTGTGATATTGTATTTTGCTTTGCAAGAGTTTCGATATTCAATGGTTCCTATATATAGCCGAGGACAGCCGAATGTTCTTCGGCAAGCCAACTGTTCTGCTAGCAGACGAAAGCGCCCTCAAGCACATGCTAGACACGAAAGGTGCATCGGGCACAGTCCCATGCACTTTTTGTGCCAATGTTGTCAGCAAGCGGACAGAAGGGGACTCCGACGATTTGCTGACGATCTGCAGCACAGACGTGGCCCGCTTCAGAATGCGGAGTGACGAGGCTTTGTTCAAGGCTGCAGAACACCTCGTGGACCAAAGCACGAAGCTATCGAATGCGAAGCTGGCCGAACTTGAACAAGCCATGGGCTTGAACACCAATCAGTTTGGCCTTCTCGCAACCCGATCCCTGGGAGCATCCAGTTGCATGTTCGACTGGATGCACATCTATTTAGTGCATGGAGTAGCTCATGCAGAAGTAAATTGCATCCTGGAGCGAATGGTGGCTGTTAAGATTCCGAGCACACAGCTGCACGACTTCTGTGATGGCCTGCAATTTCCCAAAGCTGATGCCTGGAAGAAAAAGGAGGTCATGAGCATGTTCACTTCCAAGAAGATCAGTCCAGGCGACTTCAAGGCTGCAGCCAGCACGTGCTTGTGTTTCTATCCCTTGCTGCGATTGTTCTTCATGTCCACACCAGAAATCGTGGCAAGGATGACAGAGGAGGAGGCCAGAAGTTACTCGCATCTGTGTGCTGTGCTGGACTATCTCGCCCAAGCAAACAGGGGCGAGACACGGTTGCAGGCAGGGAAGCTGCAAACCTTGATCCAAACGCATTGCGAGCACTTCGTCAGAACATACGGGGAAGGGCCGATCACCCCCAAGTTTCACATGACGATGCATTTACCCTTCATGCTGAAGAAATTCGACCAGTTGGTGGCATGCTTCACTCACGAGCGGAAGCATAAACATATCAAAAGAATCGGCGACCAGCTGCATTCCTCCCAGCTGGCCTTCGAGGCCAGTGTGGCTCACGACATCTGGTTCGACCATTTCCAGGACTATGCCGACTTGAGCTTGGACAATGGCCCTGCACTGGTTGGCAGGGACAAAGCTGCAGAGCCAATCCTAAAGCATGAGCTGCTCAAGGTATTCGGCATCGCCGATGCAGATGTGCACCCGAGCCAAAAGTGCTGCATCAAGCCTGGCACAACCATTGCACGAGGAGATGTGGTGGTGATGCATGGTGATGTCGTGGGGGAGCTGTGGCTCAACTTCCGACTGCATGGCGAGCACTGGCGCATAGTCAGTATCTACGAAGCGATGGGCCGCAATGTCTTTGCTGTCGCGGAAAACCCGCTTTTTGTGAAGGTTTCCAGTGTTCGCTCGGCATGCATCTTCCGCAGGGAGGGGCATGACAAGGTCAGGATCGTGCCGTGAATGGCCATGGAGCTGCTAAAAAAGATTGCAGCTTCGCCTGCATGCATGAACTTTCGTGTGAGTTTGCTGCATGCACTGCACGGCGAGCCCGTGGCCCTGCCTTGTGCAAGTGCTTACATTTTGCAGTTATGATACACTTATAAGTGAGCTAAGTACACTTAGCTATTTATGCTAACTTAGATACATAAGTACACTTATCACGTTTATATATCTTGCTTATTTGCACTTGTCTATTTCAGAAAAACATGTCTATGTACTTAATAACCACCATACCTACATAATAACCCCAGCGGGCCGCCAAGTACTATTTCGGGTACTATATTAGGGTTCCCTATTATTTTCGGAAACTCCCACAGGAAGCCCAGGAACACCATGTCAAACTCCAGGCCCTTGGCCTCGGCAGGTGTCAAGAAGAGGCCCTGGATCTTCCGCCTCCGCAGCTCCATCCGCACCCGATCGCTTCGCACGATCATGGCAATGCACGTGGGATCCACCACAGGCAGCTGCGAAGCTCCGCTGCCTTAGGCTTGGGACTAAACTTCCCAAACCCCAGCTCGGATGTTGGAAACTCAGGATCAAATATGTCGCCCACTGCACGGCAGCGAAAGCCATCAAAACCCACTTCAGAAAGAAAGAAATTGTAACGAAGAGGCCACGGCTAAGATGCAGGCTTAGCTACCGAGCAAGTACTGGGAGAGGCAGCCCCTGCCGGCCACTCGAACGAACATGGGCTTCGCCCCCGGTGTGGTGGTCTCTTCTTGTATGCGGTCCGCAGCTCGTGGGAACCTCTCGAGGAGAAGCTGGCTGATGGAGCTGGCCGCTGCTGCGATGCCCGCTTTGCAGCGGTAGTTGAAGCGCAGGCTCATCACCAGAAATCGAGTTTGCAGCTTCTGGAGACCTTCTTCGGCCTCCTTCATCTTCTGTGTGGCTTCCGCCAAATGCCGAGATGCATCACCCAAGTCGTCCCGCATGCTGGGCCTAAAGGGGCCGCCCCGCGACGGGACACCTCGTTCCATCAAGGCATTTCCAATCAGCTTCCTGGCGCGTCGCTTGCGATCCACCTCTTTCTGCATCCCTGCTTGCGCGGTAGCTCGCTGCAGGTCTTTCTCCTCAACTGCGTCACAAGGGTTTTTGTTTTAGGCATGGCCATGCAAAACCCAATCTCGCAGCTTGAGGTTTCGAGATAGTTCAGGGGGTAGGAAACAGGAAACTGTTTCTCAGTTGTGCCAGGAGTCGCAGCAGCTCAGCCAGCTGTATGCTCGTGCACCTTCGGGCGTGTGATGCAATGCCCCCAGTCGATGCTCCTGGAAAGCCTTGACCAACTGCTGGAAGTTGAAAGCGCTTCCAGCATTGATGGTCTGGCAAGTATCGCCCGTAATCGTGACAGCATTGGGATTCTTGCAGAGGAGCAGCAAAGAGGAAATCTCAGCAGGCGAGAAATCTTGCACCTGCCAGCTTGCGCAAATTGACTTCTCACAAGGTTTCGTCACTAGCAAAGACTATATGCATTGCAAAGGAGTCAGGAAGCGTGACACCCATTGCTATCGCGCTGATCGTGGACCCAGTCACCAGCATCATCTTTGTAAGCACAACCCGTACTTGTGATCACCTACACGACCACCGTCACTGCATGTCATCGTGGTCTGCATCATGGTTTTAATTCTGGTAGCCAAGCCTATCGTCATCAAAATCACCACCAACAACACCATCACAACAGCAACCAGCATCATCAAAAACAACAACACCATCATCCGCATCATCATCACCACTAACACTGTTAAGACTACAACCATAAGCACAACCTCCTTCACGCTCATGAACACACTACTAGCACAATCAGCATCAGAACGACTATCGCCGTCACCGTCATCAATGGCATCATCATGGTGATGATGATGATGATGATGGTGATAACCACGACAACACTAATGTGGTCTTCCTCTTGTCAATCTTGTGCACCATGCCTGTCAACGCCGGCATCTGCATTGACGACAACATCAGCATGGCCCTCACAGGCCGCACAACGAGCATCAGCCCAAGCGACGCATCATCACCCCCTCCATTGTAATCGACTGGATACCCATAGAACAATTACAGTACTAACAATATAGATGAAATCTATGTAGTAACGATAGGGTTGGTAACAACTTCGAGTCAGACAACAGTTAGAGAGGAATCGCAGGGACACAGCAAGCAGAACATTGAATGTAGGCCGCAGACATCATCATGATCACCATCATCATCAATACTACTATCCCCAACCGCAGCACCATCATCGTCGTCAACTGCGACAATCGTCGTCATCATGACCAGTGCAAGTATACATATGAACATCGTGACACTGAACAGAGTAGCAGAGTAGCAGTGGCAGAAGCAGGAGCATCAGCTGCAGCTGTGCTGCTGCAGCAGCAGCCGCTACCGCTATCATGATGATCGACATCGCGTTCTACCAGCACAAACCATCACAATCCACAAGAAGAAACCGTACACACACCTCCATGGACCTGCCTCGTCCACGAAGAGTGCATCGAAAGACACCTCCTGCAGCTCTTGACAGCTGGCGATCAGCGCAGCCACGTCAGTGTCATCCAGTTGCTGCCGGTGCTCCTTCAGCTTGCAATACCTGAGAGAGAAGTCCGATAAAATCTAGGTTAGCTCGACAGCATAGAGTGACGGCCTCATGCGTGTCGCAGGGTAGACTTGCTATTGACAAGCTCGGAGCAGCTGGGATACTGCTTGAAGCATCGATATATCTGCATCCGATCCGATCGATCCAAGTAAACTCCCATCGCGCTGGACTCTTCCTGCAACTTACACTGCTGAGCCTAACTCGCCGCAACACCCCATATTCGTCGCAGCAGTGTCCTGTAGGAACTCGTCCCTCTGCAGGCACCAGACTCCGACGTCGCCCAGGCCAAGGGCCATGCCCGGCCCGAACGGTCGCAGCGTGGTGTTGAATTCGGCCCACAGGATCTGGGCTGGTACTTCACATTCGCCTTTGATGACGGGGACATACTCGTCATGGAAGACCTCGTATGAGACATCTGCTTCCTGAACATGGGGGACAGCCAGCTGCACCAGCTGCTTCCAGGTCCAGCAATAAATCCCCGAGGTAGGCGGCCATGTCGGCTCGGCAAGATCACATCCTTTTTCGCGCAGCTGGCGTGACACCTCTTCCACCAGCAGCGTGGACTTCGTGACAAAGATACTTGCCGGAAAGCTTCCGGCATCGCGCTGGTCCACAAAGGACTGATGCAACCTGTTCACCAAAACCAGGGTCTTCCCCGTTCCAGATCTGCCTTGAACCAAGACGCTGTGTGGACAGCCAGCCTCAGCACAACAGAAAGTCTCAACCAGCTCTGTTCCAGTCTTCTCCCCGGAGACTCCAAAATCCCTTAATTAAAGAATATGCCTTAAATCATCCAAGGGATCCTACCATAATTTATGGAATATTCCTTAATTAAGGGGTATTGGAGTCTCTGGGTCCTCCAAATCTCCAACATGAAACCTGCACAACTGAGCCCTGCGCCACGAGCGCTTGCTCCTGCGACCTCAGCAAGCGACGGGCGAAGCCTAGGGGGGCCTCTCCTCGCCTAGTTCGGGCTGTTTGGCTGAAGTTTAGGGGCTTGAAACTCTAGCATCAAGGATACCGAACCCTGAACCCCCAAACCCCCAAACCCCTGAACCCTAAACCCTAAACTTAGGTACCCCAGGGTTTTGAGTTTCAGGGCCAGGGTCTCGGAAGCCCCGGGCTCAGGGAGCTACGATGGACTTGTTTATAACCCCAGCTACACCAAGTCCCATGATCCTTAAAGTAGAGGTCTTAGGAGAAGAGGGAAAGGCCCTTTAAGTAGAGGTCTTAGGAGAAGAGGGAGAGGTGAGGAATCTTCCTGGCCGGGGAGCAGTTGGATCAGCTTGTGGCTCGAGGCCTTCGTGGTCTCTTCGCAAGAGCTCCCAGTCTTGCACTGCATCTGCACGGAGCGCCCCAGCCGCTGGAGCAAAGCCGAAGCTTCGGTGAAAATCTGCTGCGCGTTCCTTGGCGGAAGTGCAACCGAATCCCTCTGTCGTGGCGCTTGCACGGTGCTAGTGCAATAGGCACTTCTTACATCGGATCGGGATCTCGGTACAGTACCGCGCGCCATTGTTGCCGAGACACCTACCCCGTGGAATACTGTAGAGCGCATGCAGCTCGTCGTCGATTACCCGCAGCTTCTGCCGCAAATCAGCTTCGCCACCACGGTCTCTCTGTTTGACCTGCGGTTCGGTTTTGGGTTTTGGGTGGGCTTGGCAGGCACACAGCATTGCAGGTGAAGATGGGTCGGCAGATGGCATGATGCAAGCCCCTGCGGCAGCTTTGCAGACAAGCAGCCTCGGCGAGATGTATGAGTTGCTCTAAGACCGCTTGAAGCTGCGAGGACTCGTTCTTGGCCGGCCACCAGGTGAAGTCCTCGTGTTGAAAGCCGCTTTAAAGCACCACTGCCAGTCTTGCCACCCCGCCCACGACCCTACAACCCTAAACCCTAAACCCTAAACCCTAATCCCTAAACCCTAAACCCTAATCCCTAAACCCTAAACCCTAATCCCTGAACCCTACACCTCAGCCGAAGCCCTTCTGCAGCAGAGTAGCGAAAGACGGAGGCTTGAAGAAGGCCTCAAAGCTCTGCAGGTCGAGCTCATTGCAGAGGTGCGCATGACGAGGCTCTAGATCGGCCGCCGCCATGTTTCCACCTGCGGCAGCTTCAGGCTAGCGCAGTGCTCTTGGTAGTAGTACATAATATATCATATCTTACAACACATTAAAAAGTTGTACCATAGCATGATATATATATATATATATAATCTTAGTTTCAATGCCTTTGAAGCATCATCGCATCACAGGCCGATGCCTTGCAAAGGAGGTCGAGGGCTGCGCTAACAGGTAGCCGAGCAAAGCGGCTGCACGCGGTGACCACGTTTTGGAGTTTAGGGTTCTAGCGTTTAGGGGTTGAAGGGTTTAAGGGTTTAGGGGTTGAGGGGTTTAAGGGTTTAGGGGTTAAGGGGTTTAAGGGTTTAGGGTTGAGGGGTTAGGGGTTTATTGCGGGTGCCTGTCTTCGTCTTTCATGTGGGCACGAGCATCTATTGCGTCTACTGCTCCCCCCTGTTGTGGCAAGGGCCATGACATCCAAACAACACGAGCTGAAGCGCGGAAGTGCAAACCCCCTCCCCCTGGCCCTCAACCCAAGACGCGGCTTCAAGCAAGATCCTGAACCCAAAACCCCAAACCCCTAAACCCTAAGCCCTAAACCGTTGTATCCCCTTAGGTCGTACCGGAGTGAAGGATGGCTTCGAGTCCCGCCCCAAGGCTGCTAAAGCTCAAGTTGTAAATCTACCTGACCGTAACACTGTAGCATGCTGAATGAGCAAA
>CAJNDT010000745.1:0-147516 GCA_905221615.1 Symbiodinium sp. CCMP2592 | reverse complement strand
TTGCCACGTGCTGTGTGGCAAATGACATCGGAACACCAAAGGATATTGCCACGCACATCCTCGACATGTTGCTTCTTCTCGTCGCATTGTCCTGTTCACAAGGCAGCCAGAACTGAAACGACATTCTCACAGATATGCTGCTTCATCGCGGATTCTGTCGGACCGTCAATAAAATTGTCCTCCTCGTCTTGTTGCCACAGGAAAAAACCAAGCAGTAAACAAGTTGTCATGGGCGTGGAGCCGTGCAGGTTCAGGCATTGGCAGGAACAAAGATGGCCCGACGGCACTCGATGCAAAAGACATACTCTGCGGCCGAAGCTTCGTAAGGTCTAGGACTGAGGGTCTTAGCGTTTCTTCATACGGCCACCCTCATGCCGGGACGGGGACAAAAAGAAGCCAAGAGAATCGCTCCAAGACCTGGACCCCTGCACAACCCAAGAGAGGGAGAAGTCAGATGCAGAGAGGACCGAAAGAAGAGGACGCAGGACGCATCCTAGACCGACGAACCCACAACCAGATCCATGACAGTCTTGATGACATCGGAGACCTCCAAGACAAGATGAAATCGTGACAAGCCCAGTTGGTACATCTTCCTCTACAGCGAAACGGACAGACAGCGAGCAGCGGAGCCATGCTATTTGCGACATCATCAAAAACAACACCCCGCTTCCTCTGCAGATGCCGGACTACACGAAGTACTTCCGGTTGGGCCTGATTAGCGTAACGAACAACAGTAACAACTCAACTTCATAGGCCAATACTTTCAAACACTCTCCAAGCATCCGGAACATAGGTTCGTCGTTTCATCGCCCGAAACTGGCTTTCACTCCCTGAAATGTCTCAGCCTGTCCCCTCAACACTTTGCACATTCGGCGCAACCCCGAATCCAAGACCTGAAAAACCCGAAGAACCATGCAGCATGCAGCCGTGAGATGGGGATCTGAATTTGGGCTGGCGCCTGGACTCGTAAGGTGCACCGAGCAGATGGCTCCACAGAGGGATCTCAACAGTCAGCACGGCTGCAATGCCAGATGTCGATGCCCTGTATGGTGAGTTGTTCCGTGGCTCAGCTGCAGTGTTTGTGCGCAAACCTACGGCTCTCGACCGATGGGCCATAACGGTTCCAAGAGGGAAGCCGCTCTGATGCAGCAGCGCAGGTGCAAAAACCAAGAGGCGTCAAGTTCTGCTTGTGGCGTCTTTGCACTTGAATGTCAAAAACCCGCCTTGACTGAGTAAATGCAAACATCAGACAACGCAGGCACACAATGCAAGCCATGCAATGAAACTAGAGAACGGTTTGCGCAATGGCATTTGTTGCAAGGCCTAGCTTGATCCGGAAGCCATCATCCTGTTGATAATCATCAGCGGAGTATTGTAACAATCCTTCGTCATGGCTGCGTGACTGTCTTTTTCAAGGCACACCTGTAGGGTCTGCAGCTGCGCTCGGCTCTGTGAGACAGATGCGGGCGGCTCGCAATTGTGCCTTCGCCCGCACGGGAGAAGACTAAGTCACCAGGTAGTGCCAAAAAGTCGCAAGCGCGGTTACAGCGTCAATGTAGGCAATGACAGACATCATGACAACGACAGGAACATGGGAATTACAGGAATGAAAGCCAGTTGCTGCTGCGAACCCATAATCTTGAGCTCCGGCTTATCAACGTCTTGCGGACAATCACAATCAAACTGCCAGGTTTCAGAGCAAGGTCAATGAAAGATGAGTAACCCTAAAGCCCAAACCGACTATCCTTGTGCCTCCCTCTCGTCGTGGACGCGGTCAACGTGCTTTGGGCATCAATTGCGTCAGCCTCGGCAGATCCCAAAGGGCCCGGGCGGGATGTGAGATGGCTGTTGAAGCGCTTCCCTGTCCTTGCTGGATTCTTCGACTGTTGCATGGTGCTGCGAGACTGGTAAAGGACTCTCCGAACTTTTACAGGACTCTGCTCACAGCGAAGCGGGTTCGGGGAGGAGTCGGAGACAGGCGGTGTCGGCACTGTCGTAGGCGGCTTTGCCCGCACCATGCATCTGCGGCTTTGGTGCTGCGTGCACTGCTACGGTAGCTCCTTCCAGCATCAAACTTGCAATTTCTCCGTTATTGCACTCTGATCTCGATGGCATGTTCCGCTCTAGAGAATGTATCCCATGAGACGTTGACCTGAACTCACGTGCACTTGCAGCATGTGCCCATTCATACGTCAGTGTCCAAGATGCTCGCCTGAGGTCCTGCGCTCGCCGGTCTTCGGCGCACGCGCACTACCTGTTGAGAAACGTTGACAAGAGGAAGCAGGTTCGAGCAGTCTCTGACTATGGCAGTCTATGGATCACTGTCCACCATCAACACCACCAAGCTACGGAAACGACAGGGCTGCTACAGATATTGCATAATCCAACTTCCACTGTTGCCTTGGAAATCTGCCGATTACTAATTGCAGCTTCTATTCCATTGCTCTGATCACTTCCGCTGCTGTTGCCAGCACTTTGGATTCGGCCCTCTTTCTCCCTCTCCCCCGAAGAGGCTGGCCCGCAAAAGGCCTCCTCGGCGGTTTCCCAAGGAGGAAGTGGCCGCGGTGCTGCACAATGGAACTGGACCAAGAGCAGCTTTCGCAGCTTTCGTTTTCGGTTAGGTGAGTGAGCATTGCATGGAGACAGAGACTTGTACATCTAAGTCTTAAACTGTGTCTGGAGTCGTCCAGCCGTGTCTGCTTTCTCTGATGAGAGGAATACTTGTAGGTCTTAGTCTTAAACTGTGTCTGGTGTCGTCCAGCCGTGTCTGCTTTCTCTGACGCCGACATTGGATCTGCGAAAGCTCTCAGGCCCACGTAGCCCCGGCTGGCACAGCGTGTCTTTGTTTGGGGCTCTCAATTCTCAGGACACCCGACTCTCACCCTACATCGTCCCATGTTAATGTTTCTGCAACATGCAGCTCTGCAAAGCGGGAACAGTCGAAAGTCTCAAACCTGGAAGCATCCTGGTGAGAAAATCTCTGACCTCCGGCTCCCGCCGCAAGTCACCGGACAGTGAGGGCTCCCTTGGTCGGTGGCAGTTTTGGACTTCTCCCGATTAACTGCTCGGGTCATTCTGAACACCATGCATCGCTAAAGTTGGCCCAGTACGGCTGAGTGATCTTCGGATCCTTCGGATGTGACTTGCGGGGGCGTGCTCGCGTCGTAAACTCTGGGCCCCTGGCGGGCTCAAGGCCTCGACCATCTTCGCGGCGGCGGAGTTGGCACGGAGCTTCCCGGAGCGGGAGAGCCTTCCCGGGCGACTTCGAAACTTTTCGGAATGAGGCCCATGACTGTTACACTGAGAAGGGCTCTCTTCTTGGCGAGTTCATGGCTTCCTTCAGAAGCTCTGTTGAACCTGTTACCGCTGGCATTCACTTGCCAGCTGCTGCAACGTCGATGAGGTGAGGCTTCTTTGGGGTATACTTCACTAGTCCTGAAACGGGAAGCAGTTGCTTCAGGTGGGCGAAAGCAGGTGCAGTTCCGGCATAACATCACACAAGCCAGATTTCTGTACCAGCAAAGGGAAGCGGAGCCATTTTGCACCATCATCCAACACAATCCCCCGGTTTCTCCTGCTACCGCTACGACTCCTACTACTGCCTACCACTGCCACTACCACTCACTACCACTCACCACTCACTACCACTACGACGACTACTAATGCTGGCAGTGGTTGTAGTACTAACAGCTAGCAGTGCTGTCTGCAGTATCCATGCCCCTTGGCATCTGAGCTCCCGACCCCAAGCTGGGTCAACATTCTCTGCCAAAGAAATCTTTCTTGGCAGAAACCCTCTGCGGCAAACCTCGAAGTGTCAGCTTTTGCCACGTTCGCCAGTGACCCGAATACTGTAGACCACGTATTCTATCTGTTCTTGCATACAAGAGAATCCACGGTCATATACTATGCAGTGCGAAAAGCCGAAACGACTGTCTACAGCAACTCAACAGTTCATTTTGACTAACATGGTGACAGCATGCACTGGTTGACGAGCTTCTCTGTCAGAGCTGCCACAAATCATCCAGTGACTCGAGACGAACAGATCGAAGGGGGCCAAGGGATTGCCGAATTATCATGCAGTACTTCCGTAACATTGACTATAGACGACTATAGTATAGTGTACAGTAACATGCTGTGGCACCATAGGCTGAAATGTCGCACGCTTGAGCGTGGTCTTGTGTGCCACTGTGTAGCATCGTCTGGTCAAGCCCCAGTCACCCTCTTCATTTTTCAGAAAAAAAACTATGCGGACCACTCAGTGTGTCCACATTTCTATCTCACGAAAGAGGAACCTCTTTCAAATCTTTCAAAACAGAGGGTCCTATCATATTTCATGGGCCCAAACACTCAGAGGCTCTTCAGGAGTCCTTGGCCTGGAGTGTGGCAAGGTGGGGGCACCCCTCCACGGAGCCAGCTCCCACGCGGTCTTGTGCCCCCTTGAGCTCCTCCGGCGTCTTGTTGCCGCGCAGGACATGCGACTGCTCCCAAGTGATGTTCTCGGCGTCATAGACTGCCGCAGGGCAACCAGCCAGCAAGACATTGTAATTCCCGACTCGATTGGCCTCCTTGTTGTCGAACTTCTTCCATCCATTGGCCGAGATGTGAAACTTCTCCGGGTCAACGGACCGATGCTGATCAGGATCGGTCTTGTGGGAGCGTTCCATCTCCCACGTCTTCACCAGGTTCTCCACAATCAACTCAAGGGATCATTCGGGGTGGTTCTTGGTTTTCCCCTTCAAAAAGAGGAGGTTTGTCAGAGAGTAGTCAGGCTTTCCTCCATAACGCCACTTGATGCCTTCTTCATCCATGTGGGCGCGCTCCGGCTCCAGAAGACCATACTTCGCTTTGATCTCCTCAAGCTCCTCACGGCAAGCCTCGAGCTCTTCGGCCGTTAGCGGTTTGCCCGAGCCTGTTGCGGTCAAGGGGCCCCGCATCGCAGTCTGAGCCATGGAAGGGGGCTCATCACTGGCCTGGCAAACCACGCGCACAGCAGCAGCAGCAGCAGCAGCAGCAGCAGCAGCAGCAGCGGCACGCCCCTTCTTCTGCATGATCGCCTTGCAGAAACAGAGACTTACGCCGCCGACTGCCAGCGACATCTTTCCGCGGCCCCGAGCGGGCGCTTCTCCATGCACAAGTGTTCTTGGCAAAGGCGCAGATGCCACGGGCAGTCGGATTGGCAGCTGAACGCTGAGCATTGCGAAGTAGGGTCTGTCTGTGGGTGGTCGGCCCAATGGAAGCAGACGATGCTTGGGCCAAAAGTGTGCACCAAAGAAGCATTCAAACTGCACGGTGAACCACCCGACAGTGTCTGCATCCGGCGATGTTCTGAGTCGAAGCCCTGCTCAGGGGTTCAGCAGGATTTGCATGGGGCCCTGCAACTTTGTGGTTTGGGGCCTAAGGCACACGGAACCGGATGGCGCTTTGGGGGAGTTTGGAGATTAATCAAGCCACGGACTCGCAACAGCTGTATGGAAGTGAAGGTCACAGCAGCTGAGCAGCAATCTAGCCACACGAAAGGCTGGAGGCCCAAAACGGCACGTCAAACGAATCACACGACAGACTCGTTGCAGGCGCCTTGGTTTAGGATTCCAACGAAGAGCACGACATGTCGCGAAGTTTCGACCTCGCGCTGAGCATCCTGATCGCTGCTAGTACTGGTCGTGGTAGTAGTACTAGCAGCTAGCAGTGGTGTCTGCAGTACCCATGCCCCTTGGCATCCGAGCTCACGACCGAAAGCTGGGTCAAAGTTTTCTGCCAAAGAAAGCTGGAGCGTGGCACAGAAGCCATTCAAAGGGTTCTGTTCCACGCTCAAGCCTCAAGCTTTCACCTGCAGGCGAGGGGAGGGCTTCGATCCCAAACATCTTAAAGGCTTCTGAGAACTGTTGCCTCAAGCCCGGTCGTACATCTCGATGGGTTCTTGCTGAGGGTGACAAGCTCTGCATGTAACAAGAGCCCAGCTCAAGTAATGCCTCCACATCGGGCGATGCTGCGCAGAAGAGGAGTTTCAGAGTTGCCTGCCATCGGCGAAGCACATAAGGTGCTGCTGAAACAACAGCTCACTCACTCGGACAAGGGCAGATCGTCTCTCGCACTCTGTGTGTTTCGTTCTTGGGGCATTTGCACTGCTTGGCTTCGCTCACTCCATATATGCGTTGTCATTGTGAAACATGTCGTCGATGAGGTCCAGCAATCCTTGGAGTTGCCATCGAAGGAGGCCGTTCAGAATCAGGGGCTTTGCGATCTGAATTGCGGGAAGTCACAATCAGAGTGGCCACCCACCCGTTGCGCAGGTTTCGGGTCACGGCCAAGGGGAAGAGCTCCTGTCGGTTCTCGAAGACGGCGACTTTGTTCTGCATCGCTCGGAGGAAAGATGCGTGTTGCCTCAGCTTGGGGAGCGACAGCGCCCGATTGTCATTATCCCATAGAGTGTTGATGGCCACACACTCTCCAAAGACTCGATACATTGCATGGAGGAGAGTCAAGATGATGAGGGCCACAAGCGACAGAGGCAAAGAAAATGAATGGTATTTCAACCAGTCCAGCAAGCTTACAACGGAAAACAGCACCGTCAGCATGAAGATGATCATGCCAATTATCTCCACCAGCGCTGTCTCATCCAAAAAATCGATCTGTATGTACATCCGCAGCTTCCGTCAAGCTGCTGCATGGTGAAGCTGTTGCAGGTCCAGCCCCGAGCTCGCGCTTCTCCATGCGCAAGTGTGCTTGGCAAAGGCGCCGATGCCAGGGGCAGTCGGATTGGCAGCTGAACGCTGAGCATTGCGAAGTAGGGTCTGTCTGTGGGTGGTCGGCCTAATGGAAGCAGACGATGCTTGGGCCACAAGTGTGCACCAAAGAAGCATTCAAACTGCACGGTGAACCGCCCCACAGTGTCTGCATCCGGCGATGTTCTGAGTCGAAGCCCTGCTCAGGGCTAGGCAACAGAGTCGGCAGCGCGGGGCACAACTTCCACCGCAGGGAGATTATGCGATTGCTCCTAATCTTCACACCGGAGCCCTCATGCGGCCTCAATCAAGTAAACTCAGAAAACGGAGAAATGAAGCACAGACCGGCAAGATCAGTCCAAACAAGTATAGCCCGTGTAGCCATGGACCCGTTGAGCGTGCCTGCGCCATGGACGTTGAACCTGCGAGCGATTCGGCCTAGAAACCATGATTCGGAGTGGTGTCCCACCAAGGGGAGCAGTTTCGAGCTACCTGGCTACCTTCGGCTGTCCACTTTCTTTCGCATAGTGAGCGACAACTTGGTGCAACGTTCGGATCGACGAGCAGCCTCCACGAATGCTGACATACGGCACATGTTATTGCGGCTCTGAACTCGTTGAGCCCCCCAACCTCAACGTGCCCTGTCAGCCGCGTGCATTCGAAACCACGCCGACTTGTAGACTAACGACCTTGAAACTGCTAGCTACCTCTGTGATGCGACAGTGCTAACTGTAGGAGCTGGGATTGCGCCTGGCCTCGCTGAAAGGACCAAAGCAGTGTCTCGAGCGCAAGCCACAGGCTCCACAGTGCAGTGCCCTGTTCGTAGCACGAAAGTCTCGGTTTCATAAATCTTGACTTTGCGTTGAAAGCACCGACTAGCGACAAGATCGAAAAGCATGACCGGGCATGTCAACAACCCTGTCTTGCTTACGAGCCAGAATGCTTGCGCACGAGCGGCTGGGGACGCTCTTGCCAGAACGAGAAGGCATCAGAAAAAAGTCCGAACAGATCGATGATGACCAGTCAGAGGCTGCTTAAATTTTGCATGTCTCAGGAACGACATTTACCACTGAACCCAGAGCCCCCCCTGAAGCACTTGCTCTTGTGTGCTGCCGTGTTGGCTGGTCTGCATTTGAATGTAGAACAAGAGGGAGTAACCGCAACAGAAGCAAGCAGCAGCAACATCACCCAAGTAAGACCAACTTGCAACACACAACAAAACTAAACAAGAACTGGCATCTGTTCATCGCTGACAAGTCCCTTCCCCTCCAAACCCCTTTCTGTTTATCCCTTTGGGTGCCCCTGCACACGTAAACATCGGGCCATGACTGATGCTTCGATAGTTCGGAGTAGATACCAAGATTCTGAGTCCGTCGTACCTTGTCATTGTACATCATGCTGCATCAACAAGCAACTGTGTAAGCAACACAACAACTTCCTATAACAAGAGAAGCAAAACTGCAACTTTATTAAAGGGACAAATGGAAGATCTCAGAGTCTCAAAATACGAGCCATGGTACCTCAGATGGAGATGGAGTCTCCTCAAGTGTAGCTCTCGAGCTAGAGAAACCTTTGCAAAGCATATTATAGTACTACTATAGTACTGCTACTGTTATTATCCCAAGCAGCACAACATCGTGAAGGGCTCTTCTTGGTCCTGGCGCACTCTGGGGCTTTGTGGGTCTGCCTGAACGAGGCCTGGGCTTGAGTGCATGCTTTCTTGGACTTTTCCGCTTCCCATTTGCAGGTTCGGTCCGGTCGTAGACCCCGCTTTGTTCTCTTCTCTTCTTCTACAGCGGCGACACTTTTTCATGTCGCCCACTGAGAAAGAACGCTGGCAAGAGGCACTGCACTCGAATGTGTTAGGTGCAACAAAAGCCGACTGGCATCAAGGACCCCCCCGGTAAAATCGAACATGACCGTGCCAATTTGCCCTTGGCTGCTGCTGCTTTTGACTTGTTTGCGCTTGAAAGTCAAGACCCGGTTTAACTGAAACTGAAGCAAAACTGTTAATGCCGACATCCATAAAGTACAAACAGCATCGCCATGATAGCCTGCTTGAACCGCCCCGACTTCATAAGCTTCACCAGCGGCATCACAAGTAGCAACACTATCACCACCGGACCCATTGATAACGGGCCGGCAGTGGGCTGTCGTTTCTAGCTTCTGCCTCCTGATGCGTAGAGAGGTGGGTGAGACCGAGAGCCTGCACAACATGCTGCTTTGGCCGTAATGCGCCCGTTGCTGAGTGGTCTTCGGGTTTGCCAAAATTTTGGCTTTCAGCTTTAACCTCGATAGGGTACAACTGACGGCGTCTAGCTAAACCCAGAATCCTGCACCTTGAGTCCCAATATAGACGTGGATTGAAAACGTACTTATATACGAAACAATATCTCCCTACAGATGCTATCTAGCTATGACCGCAAAACCAGTCTAAATAAAAACACTGAGACACTAATATCAGTTGGGCATCGTAAGACTACCTGTAATCCTTGTCTCGTGCAAAGTCTGCACAGGAAGGCCCGTTGGGGCAAGCCTTAACCCTGAACCCCACGCACCTGCTCCGGTGAAGCCTGTATCCTAAACCTTACGACCCCAAATCCAAAGACCCTAAGAAGAGTTCTGATAATATGTTCGTATGGAGCGCCCTTTACTAAGACCCTCAGACCTGTGTCCACTCCGCAAGCAGGCTGGGGCATCGAAGGAGTCTGACTGGTTCGAGAACGAGCGTCTAAGGTGACTGCACCTTCTCGCATCAGCGTCGGTAATTTCCAGACCCGGAACCCACTATCACATGTGCACTCTCCAAAATGACCTCTCTGCCGTCATTTATCGAGAAAGGGATGCAGCTTTTGAGTTTAAGGATAGTAAAACTAATCAGAGATTTGTTCGAAGAATGCGCGCGTCTTCACCTAGTACCACCTGGAGAAGCTCAAAACCGTTCAAACCCAATGCACCTGGAGACTCCAAGAACCCTTCATGAAGGAAGATACCTTAGATTAATGAAGGACTCTACACATCACTAGTGAGCTTCCGACGCCCTCTTCAATCAACCGAGGGCCTGCACAACATGCTGCATTGGCCGTTGTGCGCCCGCTGCTGAGTGGTCTCAATCTCGATAGGGTCCAGGGGTTTAGGGTTGGGGGCTCTGGGTTTTCGACAGGACCATAGGGCCCGGAAAAGGACAACATGTTACACGCTCCGCGGCTATGTTGCTGTCGACACCTGGCGGCATCTAGCTAAATCCAGAAACCTGCACCCTGAGCCCCAGGTACCGAAAGTCTGAAAACGTACATATATACGAAACAATATCTCCCTATAGATAGCCAGTCTAAATATTGAAACACTGAGACACGAATATCAGTTGGGTATCGTAGACTACCTGTAATCCTTGTCTCGTGCAAAGTCTGCACAGGAAGGCCCGTTGGGGCAAGCCTTAACCCTGAACCCCACACACCTTCTCCGGTGAAGCCTGAATCCTAAACCTTACGACCCCAAATCCAAGGACCCTAAGAAGAGTTCTGATGATATGTTCGTATGGAGCCGGGATAGCGCCCCTTCTACTAAGACCCTCAGACCTGTGTCCACTCCGCAAGGCGGCCCGCAACATTCTGCGCTGGCAGGGCTTTCTCGAGGTCGGTGAGGGCCTGGATCGAGCGCAGGGAGTGGGCTGGGCTGTCGGGCTTCAGGGCGGTAAGGCACGTCCACCGTCAACATCGTTACTCTGAAGCCCCACTTGCAGGATCATGGGAAGCAAGTAAGGTGATGATTACCTTAAAAGGGCCTGTGGATAACCAAAAGTATAACTATCTTATGTACAACCCTAGTTACTTGCTCCCATGACCTCGTAAGCGCCTGGGCCAGGAAAGGCTTGACCTAACAAGTTCGCTACAAAGCTGCATCGGAGTCCCAGAGACTGCAAAAAGGCGGGCATGAAGAAACAACGAGTTCTTTACGTCAGGGGCGCTTCTGATGTTGAAAGGAGGGATTCGTAAAAGTTGGAGATTTCACGAATCAAGGGTATTTGGAACTTGGACCCTACTTGGTGTCCTATTCAGCTATGGCAAGTCGCACCTCAGAGCGATAGGCATTCGATGACGATGCCCCGCTTGAACAGCCTTTCGAGCTGGGTGATAGGCACCTTCGTCAACACAGGGCAGTTTGTTCGCTAGGTTATCCCTTATGCAGACAGGTAAGTTGATCTATACTACGAGGGTTCAGGGTTTAGGGTTTAGGGATTCTTCGACCCACTCTCCGGCTCCCTCTAAGGAATCTCTATTGGACTGGGCTACCCTCGTGGGCTTTAAGGCTCCACTTTACCGGCACGACATGCGACGAGCCACGTTGTTAAGCTTCGTGGAATGAACAAGACCGAGCTCAAAACAGTTTTTCCAGAGATCACTAAAACCGAAACAAGGTGAGTTCTGAAGCAACCACCTTCAGCTCTTGCAACCCAGAAAGCCTGTGCCAACAGTCCAGCTAGATTCCAATCGCACTGCAGGCTTGCGCCGCAAACCCGCTGAAAAGGCCGAAAGCTGAAAAGCAGTGTAGCATATGATTATTTGAGGAAAAGTTCGGTTTCAGATTTAAGACAACTGGATATCCTGACCTCCAGCAAGCCATTCCTCTGCAAGAAGAAATGTGGGGCCACACGCCATTGGAGTATATAGAGTATCCTACTGTTGGGGTACTTGGACCTGAGGGCAGAGTTGCAGGGCTTCGGTGTAGACGGCTGTTGGCATACGCTAAACGTGGTTACACCTCAAACTCCGCAGGACCTCGGCCCGAGAGCATAAGCCCCTAACTCTCCAACCAGCAACTGGGGGGTTTCGTAAACAACATAATCCTCGCCGAGACCTCGTCCGGCAAAATCAAGCCTAAAATCCTGAAGCTCTCACTGTGCCTTCTCTGTACGCACCCTCACATCAACAACCCCCCAAAGCCTTAAGCCTAAGCTCGGACACCAACCCTAAACCGTTTCAACGCCTCAAAACCCCAAGCTGCAATCCCCAAGAGCCACCTGTACCACCCTCAGCCCAGCAAAACCTGGGAGACACCATCAAAGGAACCCTAAATCCAAAAAGTCAAAGCCGCCGAAACCCCCAAACCCAGTGCAAGCTGCTCAGGACCTAGGGCCACTATCAGGCTGCAAGGCTCAACCCTAAACCAAGAAACCTGAATCCCCAAACCCGAAAACAGGTTGCCTCCCTCACTTCAACCTCTGGGTTGAAAGACACTCGGCGCCCACCCTGAGACTTGGTGCAGTTTTTTGGGGATTCAGGGTTGACGCCGTGCGATGTCAGCATCTCTGCCCCGACCAATTTATTGAATGCTTGTCAGATAAGATCTGGCAAGAACAACTGCAGAATCAGACTTACATGTGGGTTTCAGGCAGGCTCTATCACTCAAAGCCCTGCAAAGCCTGAATACGGCCACAAGCGTCCCTCAACAACATAACACGAAACGCAAAATGCATGCCGTAAGCAACTCCTCACCAAAGCAGCTCAACCTGACACCCCTTCGCCCCTCCCAGGCATCCATAGGGGCTGGCAAACGGAAAACCATTCTGTTCTACCAGGCGGGGGGGTTGGGAATTCTCCTTCCTCGCTGGCCCGCACACGCACGCACGCACGCACACCTGGTTGGAGAACCACAAAACCGCAGGGAGTGGGGAAAGGAGATACTGCGAAGGACAGGGATATCCTGTTCCAGCAGGTATAATAGTACATAGGGGGATACCATGGGGGACGGGGGGGAGGGCGGCCGCCGGAGCGCAAACATCTGCATATTGTACATGTACGTGTATCGTATCTGTTTGTTGGTATGCTTGTTTCTTTGTTCAAACCCATGCGTTTAACTCATATTTCTGTCTATACCTGCATTTGTATTTATATGTATATATGCCTATGTATCTAAAATCCGTATCTTCGTCTGTAACTACACCCATATTTAGAAGTGTATTGGTATATTTAACTCCATAAACGTCATATTCAGCATTTCGTACTTATATTGCTATGCACCTCTACGTTTATATACACCGCTGTACATTTGTGCTTGTTCAAGTATATGTAAACATACATACGTATATACATACGCAGCGTCATACGCATGTATATGCAAGGAAAATAACAGATACTAAACGAGGAAAAGCATGGAGCATATACACAGGGTACCCCCACCCCCCCAGCCCCCCAAAGCCCACACATTTTCCGGCTCGTGTGTTTCATCCGGCGCTTAGACTACCGCTGCCTGGGTTCAGGGTTGGTTCTTAGGGTTCATTCACGTCACGTTCATGTCATGTGTACGCGTCTGTTTGCACTGTACACAATGGTTTCCATGCTACGTGTCTTTATTGACAGAGCACGTTTACAAAACTCGCGAATCCAAAACCTCCAAAAACATCTCCTTTATGTTTCATCTTTTCGAAATCTCTGAAATTTTGGAAACTGTGCAAAAATTGAAAAAATTGAAAACTTCGAGTTTTTGGAAGTTTCGAAAATTCGGCAACTTTGGAAATTTCGGGAATGCTGAAGTTTCTTGGAAATTCCCAAAATCCTTCGCCCCCAAGTCAGGGACTAATTTTGCCAGATATAGGGTACGGAGTTTTGGAAATTTTGGAAATTGTGGGAAACTTGGATTGTCGGACAGTGAGGGGAGAGAATTTTGGAAGTGTTGGATGTGTTGGCGTTCGACAAATGCGATGTGGATTTTTTCAAACATTTGGAAATATCCAACCTGTCATATGCGACGTACATGAGATTACCGACCAGGCCCATGCACGTTCCCATTCGGTTCCGGCCTTGCTCAGCCTCTGCGAATCCTCACTCAGCAAAGACACTTGGGGTCCAGGGAGCGGGCTTTCAGGGTTTTGTGTTTTCTGGTTAATGGTATCCGAGGATTTGGACACAAGGACACTGTGCATTGCAAGGCGTAGCCTAAACCGGATCGACCTCCAAACCCTGAACCAGAGCAGCGGGCAGGCTCGAGCCTCCCAGAGTGGCCTCATGCATCGCCACGCACTGCAGCAAAGGCGCACCCATGAACCCAGTAGAGCTATGCAAGGACAGCAGCCAGCGCCAGAGGAATAGCCAAGCTTGTAGCAGGAATCCATATGGCGACAAATGAAGCAGACAAATAGCTGTGGCAGTCTGGAGTCTCGCCGTGTAAATCAGCATCAACTCCATCATCGCAGCACGCGAAACATAGCAATTCTCAAAATAAGATGAGTACTTGCGCCATCAAGACGGCTGCAAGTCGCAACAAAAGGAACGACGAACGACTGTGTATCCGACAGTCTTACACCCTCAAAGCTGTGTGCGAAACAAGAAAACCCAAAAGCTTCCGAGCCACAAGCCCGAAATGTAGACCAACAGATGTTTTACACTACGTTTTCATGCTTCCTCAAGATGTATACATGAACAGATATAGATTGATATTTGGTTTGGGGTTCGGGCTCCACTGCCGATGTCAGGGAGGAATGTTCGTCCACATCCGAACCAGAATGCTCTGAGAAGCAACAGCAACATCAGTCCTCCACGGCTTGGTGCAGTTCTTTGCACCCTCGGCTATTTCATGCTGTTCCTACGGGAGTTTGAAAGCTTGGCTTCGTGCAGCGATAGGGCTTCGATGATTGCCGCCGAGTGGCAGCGATCGTAGACATGGCGGAGGGCAGGAGAACGTATCCCAAAACTTAGCTCAGGTGGTTGGCCATGAGTTTCCCCAATACAGCGGAGCGCTAAGCTGGCAGGGCTGAGGGTTCGCGGACAGATCCTGGCTGAAAGTTAACTTCAATACCACTCAGGGCCAAGCGGTTCCGAGTCGGTCTTCGACTCCTAAAACAACCGAGCAGGCCCGACTTTCGGGTTCATGGGCAGTGGCAGTTGGTGATGTGTACCCCCCCCCCGCCCAAACTCAGCAACCCCCCGACCCGTCAAAGGATGCTTTGGCCCTGGGTTCTTCGGCAGCATGCTCCCGACTTCAAAGTTTGATCCGGGCATAGCGACACCTCAGCACCTCCCAGCGGGAATTTCGAATCCAAGTATCCCTGATTCAACACCCAATCCGGCAGAACCAGTCGAATAATACTCAACTGCACGTGTAGCCTGATGCACCCTTTCGGAAGGCCTTCACCACATGCACCGGAGAAGCGACCTTCACAGCAAAGCTCCACGTTGGCAGGGTTGAGGGTTCGTGGACAGATCCACGGCTGAAAGTCAACTTCATTTCCACGCAGGCTCAAGCATATTCATGGGGTTAGTGAAGTGTACCCCCCAAACTCAGCAACCCCCCGACCCGTCCAAACCCCACCCCTGCCCCGGTGTACGATTATTACTCGCTTATTGTTGTTATTATTATTATTATTAAGTGCCGCGACTGACGGCCCACACAGGCCATCGTCCGGCTAAGCTCCAGGCCACCGCTGAGATTTAAGCCTGCAATGCATTCCACGGACTCTCACAATGAATCTACAAAGCATGCTCAAAAAAGTGAACCACGCAGCAGGTTGTGCGGCTGAGTTCTGAAGGGCATGTGGCACTTGTAGAGATGCCGTCCAGGTTTCTGGCATTGATGTGGGTATTCAAGGGTTGGAGGTCTGTGGCGTTCCATGGACTCGCGTCAAGGGTGTAGCATTGGGCTTCAAAAGACTTATTCGCCCACAGCCGCTCGGCTTTCGTGTCTCGGGATGCAATCCCCGGAGACGAAAACTCGGCATACACATCGCAACACTCTGGACGGCTCTAGACGGGATCTGCCAGGGCCACTCCCAACCTCAACGCCTCCCATTGCTGCTGCGGGAGCGCGGCTGAATGAGGCACGGCCGAGCTAGACAACCAGAGGTACGCATCCTAGGACAGAGACCTGTCTGCTAGTGCTCGCATCTCCAGGACAGCTCGAGACCTGAAGGCCTTCCTTCCTTCCTGAGCAGGTGCTATTGTTTCAGACGCGAGAAGACATGTTGCTTACAATCGACCAACCCAGGGATAGATCAAAGACGGAGATTTCCAGCAGCAGCGGAGAAGTATCTGATCATTGAATGCAGCACAAGCTCATTCACACAACATGTGCTGAAGGCTGGTAATGAAGTGAACATGCGGGCCTTCGAAGGAGAGGATGTTGGCGGGTACTTCACGATGACAATTGGCATGGTGACCTCACGTTGGATGATGCTGGGCTATGCCCGCAACTGCTTGCAAAACATCTGGCGCATCACCCTTACAAAACGCCCTGTCGCGGCAAGACAAGACAGTGCTAGATACTGCTACAGTAGTTGGAAACAGTGAGAATCGACAGCGGCGACAAGCGCGACAACGGAATTCCCTTTTGTCCAGACATGAGTAAAGTTGTCTAGCCTGGGCCGTCTAGGTCAATCCCAAAGAGTCGAGCAGGAAATGTGGGTAGCTAGAGCTACAACACACAAGATTTACAGACTCGGCTGTGTATTCTGGACAGCTGTGCTGGTCTCGGAACCTTAAACCTGACACGCAAAACCCTCAAGGCCACTATCGCAACACAAAGCCCAAAGCCCTGAAACCTAATGTAGCGGCCTTAATAAAGAATTCGGATAGGGTACTTAATAAACTAGACTCAGCCCTGAAAACGCAACAGCCCCCCTTCTGAGGCCAGTGCGACATTGTACTGGGGGCTGCTTTCGCCCCTACCCTTGCTGTAGCCACTGTACCTAAAGATTGTGGGCTCGCTGCCGGAAGGATCTCACAGCTTAGAGATTCAGTTTAGGATCTAGTTCAAGGCTTAAGGTTTAGAGTTTAGGATTTAGGGCTTACGGCTTGAATATTGGAGTTTAGGACCTAGGGTTTAGGGTTTAAGTTTAAGGTTTATAGAGTTTGGGGTCTAGGGTTTGGGGTTAAGTCGTGGGGTTGGAAAATTGGGGTCTTTGACTGTAGGTGGTATAAGAAGACTTATGGGCTGCAGTGTCCGGGACAGGGGGGTCTGGTATAATACGCAAGTCTCGGGAACCCTGCCAAAAGGGCGCGATGCCCCATAAGCCCTAAACCCTCTGCCTATGAAGCATAAACCCCAATACAAGAAGTATCCCTTGCATAACTTACATGTTGTAGAAGGTTCCTCCCATGATATAAAGAAGTACATTGGAACTTGCTTTAGCTTAAGGGTATTGGAATTTCTGGGACGGTATGAAAGAGTGTTGCAAAGCTTCGGCTTCGAGCTCCGAATCTCAAATTCAAGACTCTTGGTTTGAGCCTGCACAATGCTGACATCTTCCAGCACCTGGACTCTCAATCGAAGTTTCCAGTTTCTGATTAGGATCCGACGATAGACAACGCCCCCCACATACCCATAAGGTTTAGGGTTTCGGGTTCCTAATGCCCGCATACCCCGATACCCAAAACCGAATCTCCAAATTTAAGCAACGAAATGGAATCCCCTTGAGCCCAAAGTCTGGAATTTCTTCGAATTAGAAAGTCCCTCCTGACTGACTTCTGATTCTCTCCTAAAAGTTAAACTTTTCGCCTCCTTATTGTAGTTCATAGAGAAACCCAAAGAGTTAAAGCCTTAAGAGCCCACCAGAACAACGCCAAGCCTTGTTCGGGGTCCTAAACAAGCGAGGATTCTGCTCCTTTTGGGGTCCTTTTCGAAGGCTCGCCACTTCTCTGAAGCTCCTACATTACATGTGTGGAGGGTAGGCTCCTATATACGAATTGTTTCCTTGGGCTGTTGCTTCGGCTTGGGTGCTTTAGGGTTGAAGCTTTAGCTTCCACAGTTTCAAGTGGCGAATGAGACGAGGCACATGGGCGGCATCGTGCCTGCATAGGCGTCCATCATCATGTCCTTGCAAAACAAGGGTCCATGGGACTCTACTTAACAGCGGGAAGCCCGAAGGTAAACTCCTGAAGGCTTGCCTATCCCTAAATCCTAGCTGCCCTTCAAAACTTCATGGTACCCCAAAACCGGAAAGCCGTGAACCAGACTCGCAAATCGTTTAAGGCATTGTCGCAAGCCGGACACTCATCTTTCTGCAGGAAGATTCCGGCTTCGGGTTTAGAGAGATTCACGCTAGGGGATGTGAAAGTTCTCTGCGACGGCGGTCGCAACAAACTACTGCTTGCGGTGATTGATCCCAGAGCCCTACCGACCCCAAGACCTAAATTGGCGACAGCATCCGAATTCCTAAGCCCAACAAGTGTCTTCCTCCAACACAATCTCAAAGCCTAGACCCTAGCCAGACCCTGAGTTGTAGTATCCTTTCGCTGCGGGATGTAATTTTACGATCAGGGCTAGGGTCCGGGAATATGAGCTAAGGCAACCAAAGAAAGCCGCTACATGTCTAGAATGTACTAAGCCTGGAACCTCCAACCCTGCACCCCGAATCCAAACCTGCAAGTACATCGTCTTCTCCTCACTGCCTGGCGACAGCCTCCCTGCAACTGAACCTAGGTATACAGATTATTGATAGAATAAGTACAGACTAATACATGTGCACATGTATATATATATATATACATAGGCCGAGAGGGCCCAGAAGACCCACGACAGGAGTGGGATTGCTGTAGAGCCCCAGGACCCCTTTGATGCCCTGCGGGGCGGGGTTCGCCATGGCCTCGTACTGCCAGCACGGCAGGGTGAAGGATGGTGATGACGTCATCGACTGTGCAGCAGCAGTTCCCGCTGCCGTCATGAGCAGCACCACTGCAACCGCTGAAGAGCGGAGCCCATCTGCGCCGTCAGCGGCCAAACGTGTGTGCACTATGGGAGCCGAGTGCAACGGCCTGATTGCTTGCGCAGGAGCCGCTTTCTTGACCAACCAGTTCTGGTGTTCGTTGATGTTCGCGCCCAATGTGATTGGAACTGCCAAGACACCATCCTCGTGGGACTACTTTGAAGTGTTGAAGGACTTCAGGGTAGTTGTCATTGTTATGCTGTATTCGGCATGTTTCGGCACAGAGGTGGCGATGCACAACCAGTTGGCTACGCACTTCAGAACCTACTTCCAGAGGGATGCGGCAGATGCCTTTGCCCTAGCTGGAGCATTTTGGTTTGATGTACTGCAAGTGCGCCTTCGTCCGCTATTATGTCGGAAAGGATATGGAAGTGAGAATGGTACAAGAGAGCACGAGCAAGCCGGTGCTGACGTGAAGCAGTCGTTGAGCGGCTGGGCCAAGCAGCCGTAGTCCAATGTAAACAGACGTCAAGTTGTAAATTCAAACGGTGAAGGGGCTAGGATTGTGAACTTATTTGCCTTTCACCCTTTTCTGCATGGACCATCCATGACATGTCTCGGATCTTGTGATGGTCAGAGTGCAGTGGTGTCCTGAGTCGTCCAGTGAGAACAACTTTTGATGTATTGCTCGCTT
Source organism: Symbiodinium sp. CCMP2592 (assembly GCA_905221615.1). Taxonomy (NCBI): domain Eukaryota; class Dinophyceae; order Suessiales; family Symbiodiniaceae; genus Symbiodinium; species Symbiodinium sp. CCMP2592. Next base: position 128,465 of record CAJNDT010000745.1, on the reverse strand, counting down.
GCGGTGATCTGTTGTCCGACGGCTTTTGCATGTCTTTTTCTTCGTTGTGCTTCTACTGTGTCGCACAGTTGTAGTTGTTTCGTTAGGCCCTGGAGCGCAATGCGCTTTCCAGCGGCCTGGCATGAGGGCTCTTGGGGAAGGGATCGCCTCTTTGGAGCCCGTTGTGTAGGAAAACCCTTCCACCCGCAGGACTTGTAGGCCGTCGGAGTGCGCATGAGTGCATACCAGGCGTTGTCCCTGGATTTCTGTTCCATGCGATTTCAATTTTGTCGGGCTTTTGGGAACAACTTGGCCGTAAGCTCCAAGGATCGCCCGCTCGACGGGGGGGCCACCACCCCTTTTCGGTGGCATGCTTAATTAGTGCACGTCACGGCTGCGTTCGATCTGAACTCATTGCCCAGAAAGCGAGAAAGCGAGAAACATAGGCCGAGCTGATACGGGAGGGTCTCACTTCTCCCCATGGCTCTGGGTGGGGTGTACGGCTCCCTACTTGGTCTACGGGTTCTGCACACAGCACACAATCGAGTCCAATATCATTATCCCGTCATGCAGGATGACGGCTCCAGCGACTCGGGTATAAGCCAAATACAGCCTCAACACTAAACCTGGCAGTGAGACATCGAAAGGAACCATGTATCCGACATCCCCACAACTCTGATATTCCTAGTTAGGGATGCCTTGATCAGAAACCTTACCCACAATGACTTGAGGAACATTCCTGGCCCTGAAACGTCAACACGCCACGACCCCACAAGCCCCAAATCCCTGTGACCTACCCTTACTGTTACCTAAACCTCTCAAGACTCAAGCACATAACTCCTCCCTAAACCCAGAACCGTTCCAAACCAAATCGACACCTAAACCCTTAGCCCCCAAACCCCGAACCTCTAAACCCAGAGGCAGCCGGCCTTTCCACGGTCCCGGCCGCCATAGCCTTTGCCTCCCGATCCTTCTCGCAAGCGGTTTAAGGTTTGGGGCTGTGGGTGTTTCGGGTTTACGGCTCAGTTTTCGGGGCCTTACACTGCTTTGTGTTGTACAGGTTCAGGGTTGAGGACTGTGGGAAGTACGAGTAGCTTGTCCAGGGCTTGACGCACTTGAAGGACTTGTAAACCCCTAATCCCTGAGCTTTGCAGGGCTGGTGACTCCTCCAAGCATGAGGTTCAGGGTTAAAGGTGTAGGGATTTAGGAGCAGAGCCAGCAGTGACTGTCATTTTCGTTGTTGTGCACATCTCTATATGATTTCTCTGTATCTATGTTGGTTCTAGCTGTTCTTTCTTGAACTTATTTCTCTCTTTCCTTCTCACAGTATCTGTCGTTCTTTCTCTGCGCATATGGATAATAGACTAAGAGGTACAAGCACGCAGAAATGCGCATAAGAGTATATACGTAGACAAAAATACATGGTCACCACGCCTCCATGATCCACGCCGCCCTTCGTGCATGCGCCGCTACTTGCAGGGTGGTTGTTGGGGGCTGGGGCGTGAGCATTATGTATATGTATATATACATTTATGTATATATATATATATATATATACATATATGTATATATAGATGTACACAGACATATGTATGTGCATCACACCTACGTAAGTGTGTCATGTATATATGTGTGTATGCAAGTATGCATGCATGCCTGCATGCAAGTATGCATGCATTTATGGGTGCGTATGTGCGCATGCTAAAATATACGCATGTAGTCAAGTACACATACTGGATGGATGCATGTATGCATGTGGCCTGCACAGACGACTTGTCTGTACATTCACTTGCATTAACTGCAAGTGCAAACACACAGAGACATAGAGGTGTGCACACATTGCTCTGGTTGTGTGTATACAAACTCTAAAATGTGTATGAAAAACTGTGTATATATATATATATACATACAGATTAATGTCTGCCTCTCCCCGCTCTCTCCCTCTCTTTCTCTCCTTTGCCCTTTGGTGTGCGGCCTTTGCCACCCCATGCACAGCGAGCGCCACCGTACCTGCGTATCGTCGAACATATCAACATCAAATAGTCATGTTAAACTTTTAAACCTGAAGCTTCGGAGTTGAGGTTCAAGGCTTCCAGAAGAATGCAAAACGCATCAAAACGCTACCCAAGTCTGAGCCAAGGTACATGGCGCTCTGAGATGGCACGGCGCAGCGGGTACTTTGACCCTAACGCTGCTAACGCTGGAGCTGCAAGCAAAGGACGGAACTCATTGTGACGATCATGTATGTCGGGCTGCCAATTGCCACGGGCGTCGGAGGGCTTTGTATATCAAGCGCTCTCATATTCAGGCCTGTAGGGCTCGCCGTTTGGTTTAGGGACTTGAGGGGTTAGTTTGGGCGTCGGCATAAGGGCCACATGCGTGGTGCTTGCCTGGCAGGCGCTTTACAGAAAACGGCAACAAGACAGCTCAACTCGTGCATGCCTGCTAGAAAGGACAAAGGAGCAGATTCAGGTGATGCTTGGGTGCTTGTGCGAAGATCCTAAACTTTTACACTAAACGTAACATAGGTATTCCTAACAAAAAATACTACAATCTAGTTTCTAGATCTGGCTGAAGAGCGCAAGCATGTCCGGAGATTACTTCAGATACGAGTACAGTCCGGATTCCGGATCAAAATTTCCATGTTGGACACGAAGCCCCTCCTGCGCATAGGTCCTGGATGATGATGAGCGCAAGAACCACACTCGGAAATCGAATCGAAGAGTGTATAGGGCCGCAGTCTACGGCTTGGGATCAGACCTTCAGGGCCTCTGGCTTTCCCTCGTCGTTATCCGATCTTTTTCCGGCGTAGGCCAAGCCTTCGGGCGTTTGCCACCCTCAAAGCGGTATCAGGGTATCCTAAGCCCTAATGCGTGGGAGCTTAGAAGCCCATGCCTCCTTCGTCCATGGGTGCAGCGAAGGGCCCCCGGCTGAGGCGTTTTTTGCCACATAAACCCTACCAGCTTCCAAGAAAGCTTATCGTATAACGAGGCTTTGAGAAGCCTCTCACTTTCGGGCTTACTGAGTTGAGGGTTTGTAGGCTTGAATCCTCTGCCGGAGTCCTTCAGACACTAGACACGCGCGATCACACGAGGTGTCAGATCTCGAACGAGATGCGACGCACATGCACCAATCTGAGTCTGTCACACAGGGAAACATACCAAGCACTGATTCAGGAATAGTGGGGTGTGGGACTATCAAAGAACGGCAGTGGGCCTTTCAAGTTTGTTCTTGACCTACATAAGGCAAATCAAGAAACCACTCAAGCGTGTGCAATGTGTGAGCCCGGGATTTGCGCACTTCCTTTCTCCCTGTATACGATATACACACCCAATATGCACATTACTGGAGCACAGTATGCCGCACATACCGACATGCAGAAGAAATGCACGTGATTTTGGTCGAACTTGTAACCTTCAACCAACAAGCGCAAGCAGAAACGAACCCAAATCCGCGCAACCCAAGACTTCAATCCACAACACCATTATGCAACTGTGGCAAGGCAATGGCGATACAAGAAAGCTGCAACATCACCCATTCCAATCTGCAAAAGCCTACATCGTGTAAACCCCAACCAGACTTGCAGAAACCCAAAGCCCTGCCTTAACCCCAAACCATTCAAAAGGGAAACAAGTCTCCACAGCCCCCTCCGAATTCTTTTCTGCTCTGAGGCTCCAGACACAGGCACGACTTGCGGGACAGCGCGCGCCTGAGTTGAACTTGGGGTGTCGGGGTTCAGAGGTTTGGGCTTCTATGAAGAGTTCCATAAGGGGTTGTATTGGAGTTTGGGGTTTAGTGGTCTGTTAATGTTCCTGCCCGAATAATAGGGGGACCCCCCCCCACCAAAAATTTTGGTCCGAATAATCTGGGTGTGTACCTTGGACTCTGCGAAATTGCAAAGGGATGCCTTTGCGGCTTGGGGCTTCGGGAAAATGGGTTTATATATGGGGTTCAGGATTTCGGGTGCTAGTAGCGTGTTTCAAGGTGTTTAGGGTTTAGGGTGCTAGCAGCGTGTTTCCAGGTGTTTAGGATTTATAGAGTTTAGGGCTTTAGGGTTTCGGGTGTGTAGGGCTTAACTCATGCCGTTACGGCTAGCAGGGTTCAGGATTTAGGGCTCAGGGTTTACGCGTGGGTTCTTTAGGCTCGAAAACCTTCAGCTAAGAAAATGTTGTTTACACATCAGTGATGAGCGCGCAGCCCGTTATGTTCAAATTAGCTACCAAATATTGGCTAAGGAGTTTCGGGTTCATGCACGCAGGGTGCAGGATTTGGTGTTTGGCTGGCTAGAAGCTTGAGGCTAAAGCAACAAGCAAACGCATTTCCCTAAAGCACACGAATTGGAGATTCCTGAAAAACATCGTCGAACAAAGCAAGCAACTCCAAACAAAGTACCCAACAGCCTCGAGATCAAGGTTTCCGTGTCAGGATGGTTCTGAACCCCCTTCCTGCATTGTACTTCCCGGGACCCAAAAACAATTCATGAATAGGTACCTCTACAGGCCCATAAGGCTAGTTGAATCAGTCTCCCAAAGGCCCCCCCAAGTTTTTCGTCAAGGACTTTAGGTTTTAGGAGTTCAGGTTGACACTTGTGGATCGCGTTGGATCGACTGATTTTCTGTAAACCCTAAACCCTAGACCACTACAGACTAAATTCCTGCACCCTCATCTATACCCGAAACACCCCTAGAAGCCCTTCATTGCTGCTCCCTATGTCAGGCCCAGCTATGCACTTCGAGGAGCTGAACACATGGTGGTCACCGGCAGCGCAATGTAGCTCGGGCCTTCGAGAATTCGTCGATATACTCGCCACTACTCGCCACATGTGTTTCTTCTTGGCCTACATCCTAGACCACTTCTGCAGGTGAACGAATTCGAAGATTCCGCCCACGATGTTCTTGAAAGAGACCACCCAATCACCGGCAGATATCTGAGGCAAGGGCGTGCTGCAACTACGCGCGGCGCATGGACAAAGTGCTGCGCGGCAAAGCACGGACGGTTCAACGCCGCCGGTCTTCCTGAGACGGCCACTGAACGGCTGACAAATGCTGTTCACGTTCTTTGCAGAATGACCAACATGTCTCCGTCTTTGCACCAACATGATTCGTACCGAGGGGCGGCAATTCAACACCGTCCCAGGTTTGCCTGAAAGCTCGTGAAATGCCCTGTTTCGGCCGACTGCGTTGGCAACTCTGCAGATGCACCTCCGGTCAGCATCGCCGCTGCCGGGTGCAAAGGAGGTGGTCGGCCCGGGCTGAATGCCTGCGCCCACATCAGGCGACGAGAGTTGCTAATGATGATTGCCGGCGGCGACCTGTGCAAGCTGTCCCCAAACCTATCCCGCCCTCGCTGCAACTCTCTGCGATGCGCCTGGTTGAATCCGATTGGGCACCATGCTAACCCCGTTCGCTGGGAAACGGCCACTGCCGGTCTTCCTTGGAGGGGCCACTGAACGGCTGACAAATGCTGTTCACGTTCTTTGCAGAATGACCAACATGTCTCCGGCTTTGCAGCAACATGATTCGTACCGAGGGGCGGCAATTCAACACCGTCCCAGGTTTGCCTGAAAGCTCGTGAAATGCTCTGTTTCGGCCGACTGCGTTGGCAACTCTGCAGATGCACCTCTCGTCAGCATCGCCGCTGCCGGGTGCAAAGGAGGTGGTCGGCGCGGGCTGAATGCCTGCGCCCACATCAGGCGACGAGAGTTGCTAATGATGATTGCCGGCGGCGACCTGTGAAAGCTGTCCCCAAACCTATCCCGCCCTCGCTGCAACTCTCTGCGATGCGCCTGGTTGAATCCGATTGGGCACCAAGCTAACCCCGTTCGCTGGGAAACGGCCACTGCCGGTCTTCCTTGGAGGGGCCACTGAACGGCTGAGAAATGCTGTTCACGTTCTTTGCAGAATGACCAACATGTTTCCGGCTTTGCAGCAACATGATTTGTACCGAGAGGAGACAATTCAACACCGTCCCAGGTTTGCCTGAAAGCTCGTGAAATGCCCTGTTTCGGCCGACTGCGTTGGCAACTCTGCAGATGCACCTCCCGTCAGCATCGCCACTGCCGGGTGCAAAGGAGGTGGTTGGCCGGGCTGAATGCCTGCGCCCACATCAGACGACAAGAGTTGCTACTGATTGCCGGAGGCGACCGTTGCAAGCTGTCCTCAAACCTACCTGCACTGGCTGCAACTCTGTGCGATGCACCTGGTTGCATCGGGTTGCTCACCATACTGACCCCGTGAGCTGGGAAAGGGCTGCTGCCGGTCTTCCTGAGAGGGCCGCTGAACGGCTAACACAGGCTCTTCATGTTCTTTCCAGAATGATCAACGGCATTGTACAGTAGCCAGATGATTCGTTCCGAGGGGCGGCAATTCAAAACCGCCGCTGGCTTGCCTGCAAGCTCATGGAATGCACTTTTTCGGCCGACTGCGTTGGCAAGGGACCGAAAGGGGTCACGCATTGCGAGGCGTTGTTCGGTACAGGACGTATTCACGATGCCGATGTTGAAAGCTTACTTTTCAAGGCGGCTCTACCCCTCAGCCCTAAGCTGTCAAATCCTCAACCGTCAACCATGAGCCCGAAAGCCTGCGGCGGAAAACTCGTTAAGCCCCTATCCGACAGCCTGGAAGATCCTGTGCGCCGGCAAGCTCCGAAAATGCAAACAAAGCGGCGTTCCCACGGGCAGCTGCGGATGTGCTTCTGGCACAGGAATGTTGGTCGGCCTCGGACCGGGCATCTGCTCATTCATGAGGGTAACTACAGGTTTTGCACCGGCTCCAGAAGATGAGGCTTTAGGGTTGTCCAGGAGGTACCTAAATTTGAATGGTTCAAAGTGTCTGTACGACAAGGCTTCGCTGGATGCAGCAACCTGCTGGACACAACATCGGCTGCACCGAGTCTCAGGGTGTGACGGCTCCTGTGGCATGTGCTCCTCAGGCAGCTGGACGGAAGCGAAGGCAACAGCCAGATGCTTGTTAGATCTGGCAATAACAACAACAACCGCGCAAGCTTACTTGCGTTTTCAAGGATGCCCTTGGCAGGCTCTGTCACTCAAAGCCTGGCAAAGATTGAACATCACGAGACGATAGCCCAGAATCGAGCATGCGGACTAGAACAAGCCTGGAAACAACAGATTGCAATCAGAGAAGAAGGCAATTTGGAAGAGCCAGCTGTAGCCTCCAAGATCTTCCCTAAGACAATCCTCACGTCATTAAACGCCGAGATGGAGGTGCCGCAGTAACGCAGCATTCGGACATCCCTGCGTCGACGTGCCCGAACCAGACAGTCCCGCGCAAAAGGCGTTACGCAAGCAAGCCACAGTCGCGACTACAGCTTGTCTGTTCAATTCAAAGACCATCGTGAGGTCTTATATACACACTAAACAAGTCTGGGCAGACCTGCCTTGATACCTTCCATTCTCCGTTGTAGACTTCAAAAGCAAGAAGACCCGCCGCAGGAGTGCATTGGGTCTGGATCCCGTCCCGCAAGAACTCTTCAAACCACGTGCGCTCCAAGCACACGGCCGGAGTGGATGGAGGCAGCGAGGATTTCAGCTGTTGAATGCGGGTCACAACCTGGCATGGCTCTTGAAAGCTTGGGGGTCGCGGTTTGCATGTGGGCGTTGCGCTTCGGGCAGTGTTAGCTCTGCCGGGAACAAGACACAGAATGTGAAGGTTTTGCTTCTTTCCTGAACACTTCCGGCATTGACAGGGAACATGCTGCATCGGGTTGACCTCACGCATACACATCTTTTCTGGTATCGTCAGGGGGCACTCAAAATACGTCTGCGTTTCGTTTGGACTCCTGGGACAGCCTCGGCTCTGCTCACAGATTTATCGGACCAGCTGTTTGGTGCATGCAGATGCTCATTCAGTGAAAACTTGCGAAGTCCGCTTGCCTCCAATGCTTTCGGCCGACTGGATCAGATCGGCACGCTCGGTATCCATGCTCTTCCAAAACATGTGGCAACACATGGTGACACAATGGGATTCTTGCATTCAGCCTACAGGGAGTAAGACAGCGCTGGCTTCCGCAGAGAGGTTACTCAAGTCTTGGCAGCGCCTCCGAAAGGCGGTGACGGAGCCTTCGCTTCTCCTGTGGTCGGCATGCGTGCGTTGCACGCGACACGACACTCTGGCCCAAACAGGACGAACAAAAAGGAAGGAACTCGACACTGATTTTCGGCTTCTAGCTCATGCCATTCCGGCTTCGCTCGGCCATGCCGTGATGCGAGTCCTTGCGAGGCAACGCTGATACCAACGCCAAAAGGATGTATCGCCGACCTCAATGGGTTTGAAGGTTTCGCGAGCTTGCTTCAATGACATCGTTGCGAGTCGTGGGCTCGTGATTGGCTTTGTGGTGCCTACTCGGTCGAATGTAGTCTACCGTAAACATATTGCGCCTTGCAGCAGGACATAGGGACGGAGATTTGTTTGTTTAGGAGGGACTTTATTCTTCTAAAGAGTGGATTTTGTATAAACTGTCACGTTTGCGAAGCTGCAGGCGTGCCATGTGCTGGCGCTGTATGGGCTATCCATAAGTGGCGTTCCGCTCTTATGGCCGGTGGGCTGTGCTCGCGCTGTAGCGCGTCTTCACGGCTTATGGCTGTTCTCAGAGGGCTTTGCATCTCGGGCAAGACTCGTCGAACTTCCCTCCGTTGAGCGTTTCAGTGAGTGAGTGGGCCTTTATTCTTACCACTCGGCAGCTTAGGGAGGTTCGGCTGGGGCACTGGCAGATGTCGTAAAACTTGAGCGCAGTGTCGACGTCCTGGTCGTCTACGAAACAGCATCTGCGCATGGCATGCCTTTCCCCAGAGGTCATCCTGACCCTGTCTCCAACGGACCAAACTGAAACTTCACCGCAAAAACTCGACACAAAAGGGAAAACCTTCCGAGATCCCCGCACTTTTGCGATCAAATTTGATTGCCTGCTTGGCGGCCATACGGAGTCCTGGGCTTTGTTGGAGTTCGTTTTGGATCCTGCTCCACTTCGTGATGCATCTGACGATTTACTGTCTCTGGGGTCTCGGGACTTGGTTTAGGGGTTCAATCATTTCTACCAAGCGGCGCGCAACCAACGTCCGAGCTTGTGTGAACTCTGTCGGGATCTGCGACACAGCCGGGCTCTGACTCACGTACATGCATGTATAAGGCGTATGCATAAAAAACTCTCACACAACAGCCGCTGATATATATGTATATATATATATGCATGTATATATATACACACATATTTATATGCATATTATGTATATTACCCGCTCCCTCCCAAATTGGCCCAAAGTTTCGTTTTAGTCCAAGAGAAAGTCTATGACTTTCTCATCCTTGGTCAAGAAACCAGCCACATGCCAACTGCCCAGCACTTACCTAGGTCTCTTTAGGAACGTGTTCATTCGGAAGTAGCACTGGCTTACGAACGGGCATGATGCCTGCAAAAAACAAGTCCAGTAATGTTGGTGAGATGGCAGAAAGATTCATTTTTTGAGTTTTGAACGTTGATGTTTGCAGTAAGTGGCTGATGTTTCCCGCGCTCTGGCATGCGGGAGGGTTGCATGAGGTCAGTCGATCTAGCACAAATCACGAGGGAGTTCAAACTTGTGCAGTTGTGTCCAAGATGTCAAGGCTGTGAAGACAGAATTCAAAGGTATGGTTTTCAAGAGCTGGTGCTTCTAGGCGATGCGGGGTGTTGTTTGTATATACCAGTAGCTACCCCCAACGGAAAATCGTGCTCGCGATACTTGTGTTTACGCTTGTACCAGAACAATTTTCAGGTAGTATCGACTTCTTACCAGGGGAGTATTCAATGGGACCTTGAACTAGTTATACATTGCTCAAATATACCATTCTCACTTAATCATAAGCATTCGACATATTCAATCATTTCGCACAAGCTTTATGTAGTGAACCACAATGCCAAATGTATACTGAGCATTCATTTACTGTGGGGTGTCACGCTTGCTTACTTAATTTGTCCTCGGTATTTCTCTAACGCTCTAATTGATCAACACCAGCGTACAGACTGTTTCAAGAATACATGCTTGCTATGATGAGCCAGTCCAAGTTCATGTACTGTATCCTCTAACAGATACGTCAACGCTCCGACGCACAATGACTGATTCTTCGAAGAACCAGCTACATTGAGAAGGAGAAGGTGGGAAATGCCGAAATCCGCCGGAAGCATGTCATGATGCATACAGAATGTCAATAACAAGTCTATGCAATCGCTTCAATATGATTAAGCAGCTATACATCAGAAATGAGTGGGTTAAGTACCGTTAAATTAAGTTCAGCTACGAGTTTATCATCATGAAACTCACCCATATCACGAATGTGGGACTGAACTTTGACTAAACATGCGGTCCAAAAGCATCGAGTTAGATTCTAGCAGCAGTCAAAATCTCAAGCGTACACTCGTGAAATACAAGCCAAACATCGTGTGAACATGAGGCAAGAAACAAATGCTACGCACAAACTAGCAAACTCAACAGTGCTTCATGTTAGGCAAAATCGTTATTACACACAATGACATAATCCATCATTGAACCTCAACGGGCATGAAGATTTCCATAGGAATTATGTAATTTAATACTAACCTGTGATACGAGTTTGCTGGGTAGATGGGATGCAAACTGCCAGATACACATTCGATTCCAGTGCAAAGCAAAACACAGTGCACGAACCCTGCTTCAGCATCGAGACAACATCCGGGCCACTTGTTAGCGGGTTATGCACCCCTACCGTGCCCGACAGAACCACTGGAGTTATACTCAACGGCACGGGAAGGCTTGATGTGCACTGTCTGCGAGCCTCCGGCGCCGGTCTTGGCGAGACGGGCACCAAGATGGGCCTTAAGGAAAGCAAGTTAGCCCTGACTGATGGGACCTGTACGGCAGGGCACTAAGTCGGCAGGTTGAGGGTTCGCGGACGGATCCACGGCAGAAAGTTAACTTCAAATCACTACTCAGGGCCAAGCATTTCAGTGTCGGTGTCCGGCTCCTAAAACACGACCGAGGAGGCCGGATTCTTCGGGTTCATGGGCAGTTAGCAAGGTGTAGACCCCACCCTCAGCAACCTCCCGACCCGGCCAAGCCACCCCTGCCCCCGGCGGGACACGCAGCGGTGTACGATTATTCTTATTATTGTTATTATGATTATTAAGTGCCGCGACTGACAGCCCACACGGGCCATCGTCCGGCTAAGCTCCAGGCCACCACTGGCTGAGCATTACGCCTGCACTTCGCGCAACAGACTCCGACAATGAAAGTGCAGAGCATGTTCGACATGCGAGGTGGGCAAGACGCATCCACACACAGCAAGAGGCGCTGCAGGGAGATTATGCGATTGCTCCTAATCTTCACACCGGAGCCCTCATGCGGCCTCAATCAAGTAAACTCAGAAAACGGAGAAATGAAGCACAGACCGGCAAGATCAGTCCAAACAAGTATAGCCCGTGTAGCCATGGACCCGTTGAGCGTGCCTGCGCCATGGACGTTGAACCTGCGAGCGATGCGGCCTAGAAACCATGATTTGGAGTGGTGTCCCACCAAGGGGAGCAGTTTCGAGCTACCTGGCTACCTTCGGCACTTTCTTTCGCATAGTGAGCGACAACTTGGTGTAACGTTCGGATCGACGAGCAGCCTCCACGAATGCTGACATACGGCACATGTTATTGCGGCTCTGAACTCGTTGAGCCCCCCCCAACCTCAACGTGCCCTGTCAGCCGCGTGCATTCGAAACCACGCCGACTTGTAGACTAACGACCTTGAAACTGCTAGCTACCTCTGTGATGTGACAGTGCTAACTGTAGGAGCTGGGATTGCGCCTGGCCTCGCTGAAAGGACCAAAGCAGTGCGCACAAGAAGCACGGCTGTGCCTTATATTCGTACCAAGTGAGTCTAAGGTTCTTGAACCTGGATTCTGTGCTCACAGCAAACACCGACAAGTGTCAAGATCGAGAAGCATGACGGGGCATGTCAAGAACCCTGGTTTCGCTCACGAGCCAGAATGCTTGCAAGAGTGCCCTCACGCTGCTGGGGCAATACAAGAACGAAGAGGCATCAGAAAAAAAGTCCGAATAGACCGATCTTGACCAGTCAGAGGCTGCTTGAATTTTGCATGTCTCAGGAATGCCTGATACCAATGACCCGGGGCGCACCCCCTGAAGCACTTGCTCTCGTGTGCTGCCGTTTGCTGGCTTGTCTGCACTTGAATGTAAAACACGACGGAGTAACCGCAACAAAAACAAGTAGCAGCGACATGAGCCAGGTAAGACCAACTTGCAACACACAACAAAACTAAAGGACAAGTGGCATCTGTTGCAATGTTTCCCCTGAGATTCTCAATCCATCATCAGCACCATCATCACCATCAGCAACATCATCATTATCATCATCGTCATGCGTTGAATGCCGCTTACAACCATTGCTGAAGTGGACATCCGGATTCTGTGTGCATCCAAGCTTTTTCCAGGGCACCGGAAGGGTCTGCAGCTGCACTCGGGTCTGTGAGACAACTGTGCGGCTCGTAACTAGGCCTTCGCCCTCCTTGCGCCGCCAGGAGAACAACTAGGTAGTGTCGCAACAAGGTTGTTACTGCAGCAACGCAAGTCATCATGACATGGCGATGATGATTGGAAAATGCAATTGTCCAACCACACTTGGCTGCTACTACAGCATCACGTCAGTGCTCAAGGAGAGCCTCCCCAAAAGGCGGATTCGGAATAAGGAGCTTGCGATGCATGCTTCTGTGATATTTTGAGCTGCGCTTGTAGTGCTCCACTCGGCCTATGCTTGACGCTTTGATGGCCAGGGTGAACACTTGACTTTCACCCTGCTGATAAGCTGACGTCAGAAATCATGCGGCCAATGCCACACCCGAAAAAACATTTAAAACAACGACCCGATGAGCGTAATATGTGAGCCACTGTGTTCAATTAAGGCTTAGGCTATATGCGGTATCTCGAAGCCGTGCCCCTATCTCGTTTCATCATGTCAAGTACTGGCAGAAATTCTCGATCTCGTTCGAGTATCGTTGGTAGCAGGGGCTAGACGAGCTGTAATACAAGTAGAGTACAGCAATAGTAAAAAACAACCATATGAGCGCGCGACCGAGTAGCAGTAATAAAAGTATCAGTAGTGGTAACAGCAACATTTATCATAGCCTGGGTCCTGGTCGTAGTCCTAGTCGCGGTCGTCGTCGTTGTAGCAGTAGTAGTAACAGTAGCAGTAGCAGTAACAGTAGCAGTAGTAGTAGTAGTAGTAGTAGTAGTAGTAGTAGTAGTAGTAGTAGTAGTAGTAGTAGTACTAATACTAGTAGTAGTAGTAGTAGTAGTAGTAGTAGTAGTAGTAGTAGTAGTAGTAGTAGTAGTAGCAGTAATCGCAGTAGTAGGTTAGTAGTGATGAATGGGCCATGTGCTTATATGGCCGACTCCGTTAATATTTTGGATCTCGTTTCCTATCTCGTTTCGATCCGACTTTTTCACACCCAAAACGGCAGTGACTCTACATCGTGCTGTGGGAAACAGTTGCCTATGTCGAACTACAAGCACTCCCTCCCAATGAAGTGTCTATGACAGAACAACAAACCGAAGCCACTTCGAACTCCAAACATGTATGTCAACACACAAGAGTACCAGCAGTCCCGCTGAAAGCAGCGTCTATCGATTTCAGATAAGACTGCATCATATTATGTATGTACCTGACTCGTTTGAGCCGGTTTCCCTATCTCATTCCCCTCTTAGAGCGACTTCGGACAAAAAATAGCACGCGGAGCTATCTCGTTTCAAAAGAGCACAGTATTGACAAAAACAAAAGTCGTCGCTCATGTACTATTTGCACGGCGCGTCTTGTTTGTAGCTACATGCATCAGGTTCTCTGGAAGGGAATTCCGAAGAAGTGCGCATCCCTAAGCAAACACTGCATCTGGTCACAGCCGGGTGTTCAGTCGTTCTTGAACACCCACCCCCGTGCGCGGCCAGAAAGCGCAACATCTTCTTTTGCCTGGGCCAGCAAATGCGAGGACTTATGAGCATGGCCATGACGGTGAAGATAGGACCAGTGATCATGGTGACGAAGCAGGCGATAGTAAACTGAATAGCCGGTGCGATGCTGACTGCAGCCCAGTGGACTAGTTGAAACAGCACAGCGACAACCAACAACCCCTACAGTTCTCATACTTCAAATAGCGTCAGCACCTGCATGGCAGGACAAATGCAAAGCCAACATGCGTGTAACGACGGAGACACCATCACCAGCAACAGCAGCAGTGGCGGCACCGGCAGCGCAACACTCGCCAGGCCACCGCCAACAACAAACAAGCGATGCACTAGCAGCATTGCAAACTCAAGTACAACGACATAACTGTTGATGGAAACTGTTTCAACCGTAGCATCAACATCAACAGACATGCCGACTGCAGCAACTCAGATACGCCCTAAGCAGCACGTAGGCGGCCAGGACGTGGACATGCAGATGGTAGACGGACTCAGGCAAGAATCTTGAGTTTTTCTAGAGGGAAGTGGGGTGTAGCGGGTAGCGTTCATTGGGAAAACCGGTAGGTTGGGGTTCTCAGGCTTTAGGGCTTTAGGGTTGAGGTTGCGCCCAATGTTTGCCGTCGTTGATCACCACGCGGTAATCTGTTTTGGATGCTGTACATGTGAAGCTCTGGGACTCATCTACGCCCATCTCTCCAAGCGGACCACGGTAAACTTGACATGGTCTCAGCAATAGTCAGAACAGTAGTGGAAGCGATGTGATGATAACACCCAAACCCTCAACAACAGACCCTATTCTCCGAATCATTATGGTAGGGATGTTGCACCAGCCTGCGACAACACCCTAAACCTTAAAGGCTGGGCTGCTAACTCCCTGAAGCATGAGCCCGAAAGCCTTCGGCCCCAGCCCTTCGATCATCAATCGTATACTAAGTGCTAAACCCGCTGGAGGTGCCCACAGAATCTGACTGGGGATGTGGGATTGTCCAAGGGTGGTTGAAATTTCGTTACCAATACTACAGGCCTTGCGAACCGAATTCATGCCGACACGGAAATCAGTCTGGCTTAGTTTATGCCATGGCCAAACAATTGTCATGCGTATCGCAAACGCATTATTCTTACCAACAGTAGATCCGCACACGACTAAACGCACTAGCCATGCTACGTATACTCACAGTCGCAGCCGCGAAGCTTGCCTTGATAACAAGATGAACGGTAACCATCATCACAACCCTGCCAGCATCCGCCAGCGCCAGATTTTGTAGCTTCGGGTTCAAGCGGAAACTCCAAAACCCCAAACCCCCCAAGACCCTAAGCTCGCCTTCTGGGCATTCCTCCCTGCCCACTCGGCTTGCCAGAAAGAGCAAGTGCCCAAGGAGAGCCTCGCCAAAGAGTGGATGGGGTTTCGGGGTCCGGGAAGGAACATCAAATAACAATAATACTAACTAGTAATACTAATACTTGATAGCAATGAGCAGAGTAACGCTGACAATAACATAACCATAGCCAAAACCTTAAATCTCTTAAATCTCGATGATAACCATGTTGAGAATAATGGTACTAGAATATTCCGAGGCTACAGATACGAACAATCATAACACTAATCGTAACAATAAGACCAGGGAAATATAACAATAATGATAAGACTACTAGTAGCTCTGAGAGGAAGGCTTCTGTGATGGTTCAAGCTCCGATCTGAGGTTGTAGTGTCCCTTCGCCAAGCTACTGGATCCCTCGCCTTAACCCCACTGAATCTGGGGTTTAAACCTTCGTGGCCAGTTCAGTACCCCATAAACGGTAAGAGCGCCAAGCCCCTGAAGGACGACTCGCTCCCTTCTGCTGCTCTTCTTGCACAAGATGCGCGACACTTCTGTAGCCGGCGGTGGGTGATCTGAAGCAACGGCCAGGCCCTACATTTAAATGTTGCTGATCTATCGATGGCTGGCCCTTGTGCGAAGGCAGCCCGGATGGATTCTGATGACGTTCGGCGTTTCCGCGGAAAAAAATGCCTTTAGTAGGCTGTAGCATCAACAGCTTGCACGCCTGGACGCTTTACGCAGTACAACAATGCGAAATCCAGCCGTGTGGCTGCCGACAAGGCTTTTCACTTGTCAGATGCCGAATAGTCAAGTCGTGACGTGTGTAGTGGCTCCTTGCACTGGCAGCTTTATCCTGCGAAGTGTATGGACATGGAGCACATTGCGCTGCCGATGTTGCAGGCCCGACCACCACAAGCATGCAATGCTGCATCTCGTCACAGCCCGGTGTTCTTGAACACCCGCCCCTGAGCTGCGGCAAGACAGGAAACTGACCATCAAGAGTTGGCTCTTTGCTGGGCCAACAAATCTTAGGACTGTGCAACAAGTCGAGAGACGCAGCAAGGGATGAAAGCCCGCCAAACATGTGCGGCCATCGAAAGGGGAACTCATCGGGCCTAGGGGTCTTCCTGAAATGGATATGCGGAAGAACACTGCGAGTTTAGGGAATTTGTTTTTTGGTCGCTTACTGCTTCTACCATGCCAGTGTAAACGAAACCCTAAACCCACAACGCTGAAGCCGAAATGATCTAGAAAAACGATCGCACCATCGCCTGCTCCGCGTGCTGATGCATCAACCGGGACCGGGTAGCGACTGTCGGTACGTGGGCACCAGTCTCCTGTGGGTCCAGGATTTAGGGTTCTTGGATCTTGGCTTGCATCAGGCTCCCTGTCATGCACCACTCAGAAGCAGGCATCCTGATATCACAGCCCCCTGCCAGCCAAGGTTTGGATCGCAGCTGCAGTCCCACACAATCAAGTCATGTCCCAAGCTGTTGGTGGCCTTTAAGGCTTCGAGCTTTTGTCTAAGAGCTGTAGGATGTTAGAAAACCCTGCACCAAGTTTATGAACCCTGAATCCGAGAAGGACCGCCCTCGCCCAGTCCTGGCTCACGGGCACCGGCACCTCCGCTTGCCACTCGACTTGCTGGTGGATGGGTTCAGGGATGTTTGGGGTTTAGGGTTTGAGATGTATGTTGGGCTTGTCTCATCCCGCGGCATCCTACATGGACCATGCAAGCTCGCACAAAACAAAGCCCACGCAACGTTCACATGTCGGAGATTCCAGTGTTTATAAAGCAAAAACTCCTGTGTGGCTAGAAGAAGGCTGCTCCATGAATACGGACAACACGAAGGAGGACAGCGGAGACCATGGAGGCATGTCAAGCTCAGGGCCGGGCAACAGAGTCGGCAAGGCAGGCACCGGCTTCACAACTTCCATGGTCCCTATTTCGTTCCGGGCGGTTGTTCTGAACACAGTGTGCAGCACTTCCGAGCTCCGAATTTGTGTAGGGCCTGGGACTTGGTGGTTTTCTTGAACCGGATGGCGCTTTGCAGGACAGAGTTTGGAAATCAATCAAGCCACGGACCCGCAACAGCTGTATGGAAGTGAAGGTCACAGCAGCTCTACAACCATCTATAGGCCATCGAAACGCTCTGCGCTTGAATGTCCAAGCCCGGTTTAATGTCAACATCAGCCAACGTAAGTACACACTGGAAGCCATGCACGAAAACCACAGAACCGTTTGCACAGTGGCATCGTTTGCAAAGCTTGGCTTGAGATCCGGAAGCCAGCATCGCGTGGATGAGGATCACCAAAAACAGTGTTGTAACAGTATTGCGACAAACAGCTTCATTCCTGATAGCTCTTTTTCAAGCGCACCTGTCCAGTCTGCAGCTGCACTCGGTACCGTGAGACAACTTCGCCCACCTTGCGCGCACAGGAGAAGACTTGGTGCTGCCAAAAAGTCGCAAGCGCGGCTACAGAGCCAATGCAAAAACTGACAGCATAACGACAATGATAGGAACATGGGAATTACAGCAACAGATAACTGCTACTTGCCGTTGCAAGTTGCAAGCCTGTCACGTTGACCAGCAGGATGCTCCGGCGTAACAACGTCCGCACCATGTCAAACAAAATCAAGACAGGTACCAAAATGCAAAGTAGAACCCAATGACTGTCTCCGCGCCTCCCCTTCGCTCGTCGTGGATGTGGTCAACGTGCTCCGGGCATCGGCCGAGTGAGCGCCACAGGGCCCTCGGTGGTTTGAGATGGCCGTTGAGGGGCTTCTTATGTTGTCTGAAGCCTTACGTGGCCTTTCTGGATTCTTGGACTGCTGCATCATGCCGTAGCAAACCCTGGGTTGAAAGCTGCTTGCAGCGAACAGCGAAAGGGGAACAGAAGCCTCGGAGCTGAGCATCGGGGTTTATGGTTTAGGGGTCTGAGGTTTGGGGTTTGGGGGAAACAGACGGAGAAAGAGAAAGATAGAGGAATAGAGAGAGAGAGGGAGAAAGAGAGAAAGAGAGAGAGAGAGAGAGACAGACCGACGGACGGACGGATTCATGAATAGATGAACAAAGAGAGATGAGAGCAGCCTGCAGCCTGTCAAGTTCTGTCTTGAATCCGCCATGAGCAACCGGCAGACATAATTGCAGCCTGCAGCCTGCCAGGCCTTCTTAAAATCGCCTGTCTGCTTCACATCCAAGGTGCGGAAACATTGCGGACGCCCGGCAAAGATGAAACACAGGGCAAGGCGATTGGCAAGGCCACGGAGCCTTGTGGTGGCCGTTGCAGGGCGATGGCAAGGGCCAGGATCTGAGGGGCCATGGGCATGTAGCCTTGGGGCGGCAGCTGCCTTGGCATGGATCTTTGCGGTGGAAGGCGTGGGGCTAGGCGACCTTGTGGCGGCAAGCGCTGCGGGCACGGCTGGATGAACCCTTGTGGGGGTAGGCGTTGTGGAGTCCGTGGAGCTATGGAGGCTTGAGTCGTGATGGATCGTGGTGCCATCGAGACTTGTGGTGGCAGGCTTCGGCGTGCAATGGAACCGTGCGGTGGGGGCTGCGACAAGGTGCCTTGGGGGGCAAGCTTTGGGGCTCCATACGGCGGCTCCACGGAGCCGGTTGGCGGCAGCATCGCACCTGCACTCAGGAGCTGAATGCATCCAGACACTGCCCAAGACGACAAAAGCCGATGAAGCAATCCACACCAGGGCTTTCCCAGATCAAGCACCGGCCACGGCCTGATCCAGGCTGCCCGCATGCCTGCTTGACAAACTACTGTGGGAGGATCTCGCATCTAGCTGCACATGCTTTAGAAGGAGGAAGTGGCATGACGTGTTTGTAGCTTCGGGCTCGGCTGAGGGATTCTCATTTCTCGCTCACGGGTCGGCCATGTCACTGTCAGCAGGATTCCGGAGGCATCACAAAAACCGCTCTCCTCTCCCCAGACGTCAAGAGCTGTGTCAGCCATGCTCAAACAGAGCCAGGTCAAGCCTTGACACCAACTCCTCAATCCCACGAAAGGTCGAAACCTCCGACATCCTCCCTCGGTATGCTTAAGCAGGGCCAACCCGTGAACCTTCCATTGCCCAACCCTCAAGCCTCGAAGAAAGCTTCTTGAACTTCCGAACCCCAAAATCTCAAACCCGCGAAAACTCTGAAAGTCTAAACCAAACCGAAGCCTGAACTTTGCCAAACCCTATCCCTTCCTTCAACTGTAAATACAACCCCAAACACTGGAAAACCCTTCAACCCTAAAACCAAACTCCATGGCCTGCGAGGAGCTCGCGGAGCCCAACGGGGTTCCACCTTCCAATGGCTATTTCACGACTGCGAGCTGAAGCCGAAACTCGGCTTTCACACGACAGTGTGCTTCGGAGAAGGAGTGACAGAAGTAAACGCACCGTCCTGCAATGTCCTGCAACTGAACCATTCGGCGCCTTTCCCCACAGCAAGGGGCTCCAGCGCAGCTGCTTTACGAGCCTTGCAACATGTTTGTCACTGAAACACGTTGATTTGCTGATCTCCCTTCTTGTGACTGGCTCATTCTGCTGCACTCTTGCCTGTAAACTGCGATGCATCTTGCTGCAACGACTGGCACTTGCAACTCGTACCATGAGTGCTTGATGTTGCTACTACCTTCGCGGTGTTCTGGTTCGATTACTAGCACACTTAGACTTCTAGTAGCATTATGGTTTCTCTTGATATTTTTGTTGTGCATGTTATTTCATGTTATTGTCATGCTACCTTGTTTAAACTGGATTTCTGTCGCAAACCGGCTTCGCTCTGTCCAAACCGGTGCCGTTGTTGGGTTCATCCTGGCATGTGTGACAGCGATGTGTACAGGAGCCTGGGGCAACCCCAATTTTTTTTCACGCGATGACTTCCGTTAACCACCTCACACTTCCCAGTGGACGGCGTAACAAAACGGTGGTTTGGATCCGACGCCGGCCTCCCCTCAAGAATCCCATTTCAAGTTGAGTTGGGAGTTGGGAACCCTTCATCCTCCGCTGTTGAAGTTTAGGCATCCTGGGATGCCCAAACCGGAAGTGCGCTGGTGATTCTCTTGCAAGACTCAGACTTTAGGTTGTTGGGTACGCCACCCGCGTGCATTTCGCGCGTTATGGCTTGAGCGGTTTTCGAATCTGGGGGCTGGAAGGGTTTACATCACGGGCCCTGGAAACCCCGCGCGCGAGTTCACTCTGAGCCTCCCGCTTTCAAGCGCAGAAGCGCAGCAGTGGTCAGCGGGAATGCCTGGTCGGGCGTTTCGGTCAACTATTTCTTCACTTCTAAATACGATTGGCTTCATGGGAGGTTGGCAGCGGGATGCGACAATGAAATGGATTTCTCTCCCCCAAACTCCTCAAAACGTGAGTGTGAAGGACTGCTGGAAGAAGTGGCCGATGTACGATTATTATTAGCGTTATTCACCGTTATTCTTGATGCCGCGACTGACAGCCAACTCTGGCCATCGTCAGGCTAATGTCACACTGGCTAAGACTCGTGCCTGCTCTGCACGCATCAGACCCTATAACAAATGAACCGACAAAGCATGTCATGTCGCAAGGTGTAATTACAGACTGCGGTGCGGACTTAGGAAATTTGGCAGGCTTCAGCTCTTCAGGTGAGTCTGAAAGAACTGAATCCCCGTTGGGAGTGCTAGGTGTTCGCAGTATCATCCCAAGGGCTGCGCCACGATCGAAATGCGGAGTTGCTATGGCCCGTTTCTGGATAACATGGAATAAGAGATGACATCACCCAAACTATAGATGAATTGGCACATCGGTAGACCATGAGTGGATCAACGTGTGTAACAACATGTTCTGAGCAGACAGCAAAGCTTCGGCACCGCATACTGCTAAGTCCACAAAACAGTCTGCCTTAGGCTCTCGAAAAACCTGGACGGAACACCCGCTAACCCCAAACACCAAGCTCTAAGGCGCGGCATCTTAAAACTTGAGAAACCTTTCAGCGCAGGCTAGAAGCCGCAGCCTCCGATGCCCTGGACTGCAGCAGCGTGGGCCTCCGACCGCAGGGAAAAAATCACTGGGATCTTGCTTGCGAACGACTGGAAGGAATGGCCACCACATGCACAAGAGAGCGAGATAGAGAGAAAGCGAAAGACGCGGATAGGTGCACATTAATATGTAGATAGAGAGATAGATAGATGTTGGATAGTTGTTGCATTGCAAAAAGATTTGTGTACATACGTACCTAACATACAGTATACAAGCTGTACGTGAACCATCGAACTAGAAGAAACCTGCCGAATGCCGATAATTATGCAAAGGGACTACTAGCACAGATTCGCGGACATACGTTCTTCACATGCATACACACATACGTGCATACACACAGGTCCATACATCCATACGTCCGCACATATCTAGATTCATCCACATCCACGCGTATACAGACACAAATACATACATGCATACATACATACATACATACATTACATACATACATACATACATACATACATACATACATGCATACACACATACGTAAAACGAGATTTCTCGTATCGCAAGAAATGACGTGAATATGCGCAACAAAGGTCCGCGCCTGGCACATCTGCGCCTACCCCCCATTCTCTCTTGAGCCGAAGCCGCCCTCCCTTCGGCGCCTACCCCCTACTCCCGCACCCCCTGGCCCCCGCAATCCCCTCCTCCCCGACTACCCGCCGCAAACCGTCGAATCATCGACCGTTTGGACAACATCAGGAAATCTAGAGCTTTGCACACGCTGCTTGAAGAATAGTTCCCGAGACGCTGGCAAAGGAGGATCTGCACCTTGGAGCACCTGCAGGTAGAGATACTTTAAAATTTGTGGACTTTGTCCTGGGCATGCTGCACACAAATGACCACCCTCCGAAGGAGACAGAATCACGACCGGCAAAGCACAGCAGCTGGAATACGGTCGGCCTGATTCAGCTTCGTCAGCTGGTCGAGGAGATCCTCCACGGTGGGGACCTCTTTAAACTTGACCTGCGATGTTGCGATTCAAACTTCACTGACGATTGAAGCACAAAAGCCAATATAGTTGCGTGTCTACAGGTCACTGCAAGCCCGGATCCCTTTTATTGGGGACTACCTTCTTGACGGCCGTTGGCGAGGCCATGCCCACGCTTGCGGTGTCTGCCTCGCAGAATGGACTTCATAAAAGAATCAGGGCAATTCGCACTTCTTAAGTGTAAGGTTGAGGAGTAAGTGTGTTTCCCAGGTTTCGGGTAGACTTTATTATAGTTCCTAGATTTAGAGACTCTTACCTGGGAACATGTATCATGACATGCTTTACTCACCCCCCGCACTACTCCTCCCCCAGACTATGTCCAAAACAGACCCCTGTTGGCTGCTTAAGAAGGCCTTATTCTGGGTCCTTCAGAATCATGCAGATACAGGGCAGGAATAGTGCAGGAATAAGCATGAATAACAAATAGTCTTTACTACAGTACTATTTTTCTGTCATTCGGAAGTGGAGCCCCCTGGAACAGGGAAAGCACGCAACGACACGCGGAAGCGGGTTCGCGGGGAAAGTACCCGACACTCTAAGTCCTGAACATGTCTGCCCTACACTAAGACTAAGGGTCAGGGCGGGATTTGAGGCAAGAGCAATGCTCTGGAACTATGGCCCCTCAGAAAAAGTTAATGTCATGAGGTCGCAGTTTCATCGGGCATAATTACAACGTTTTCTCTTTGAAGTTGACAATGGCGGCAATCGTCGCACGTGAAGCCTCCGATGGCTTACAAGATTCGTATGCCACGTTGGAATTCACAGATAAGCCCAGATAGGGACAGATGAAGCCCGCACGGACAAGGCCCAGATACAGCACCCGAATGAGGCCCACCAGAAGGTCTTGTCCCAGATAAGCCCAGATAGGCCCAGATAGGCCCAGATAAGGCCCAGATAAGGCCCAGATAAGGCCCAGATAAGCCCAGAAGGCAAGGCCCAGATAAGGCCCGATGAAGGTCGGAACAGATCAGGCCCAAATAAGGCCCAGATACGTCCCGATGAAGGTCGGAACAAGCCGGGCAGTGTGAAATCCATACAGATTGCTGGGTGCGGTACAATCCGCTTCAGGAGTGCAGTATCATGTGGGCGACTGTCCAGCGTGGGGTGCTCGATCACTTCTGTCTTTTTTTTTGGGTTCACTTGTGTCTTTTTTTTGGGGGTCGCTTGTGTCTTTGTTTTCGGGGTCGCTTCTGTCTTTTTCCTTCTTCGGAAGCAACAGTCTCGAACGAGAGGTGCCTTGGTAGGACCTCACCCCGCTCAGTTTCAGGCTCGGTGTGCATAAAGTGCAACGGCAATTAGCTCGCTCCCTTTCTGCGTCCACATGCACATAGACATGCATGCGTACTCTACGAGGGGGTATCTAAACATGTGTAGAAATTTATTGTATATTACACATTGTACGCATATACGTATACCTATATGTAAACATATACGTACACACAAACACATGCAACTAACATATACAGTTTACTCCTTTTAGGGTTTCGTTCTGGGTTTGCTCCTCTTAGGGCTTGGGCCTTCTTCCATTAGGGTTTCGTTCTGGGTTTACTCTTTTTAGGGTTTCGTTCTGGGTTTACTCCTCTTATTCCTCTTAGAGGCTGGGCCTTTTCATTAGGATTTCGTTCTGGGTTTACTCCTCTTAGGGGTTGGGCCTTCTTTCATTAGGGTTTCGTTCTGGGTGTACTCTTTTTAGGGTGTCGTTCTGCGTTTACTCCTCTTAGGGGTTGGGCCGACTACTCCTCTTAGGGGTTGTGCTTTCTTTCATTAGGGTTTCGTTCTGGGTTTACCCTTGTAGGGTTTGGTTCTGGGTTTACCCCTCTTAGGGGTTGGGCCTTCTTTCATTAGGGTTTCGTTCTGGGTTTACTCCTTTTAGGGTCTCGTTCTTGGTTTACTCCTCTTAGGGGTTGGGCCTTCTTTCATTAGGGTTCCGTTCTGGGTTTACTTCTTTTAGGGTTTCGTTCTGGGTTTACTCCTCTTAGGGGTTTGGCCTTCTTTCATTAGGGTTTCGTCCTGGGTTTACTCCTTTTAGGGTTTCGTTGTGCGTTTCCTCCTCTTAGGGTTGGGCCTTCTTTCATTAGGGTTTCGTTCTGGGTTTACTCTTTTAGGGTTTCGTTCTGGGTTTACTGCTCTTAGGGGTTGGGCTTCGTTCTGGGTTTACTCCTTTTACGGTTTCGTTCTGGGTTTACTCCTCTTAGGGGTTGGGCCTTCTTTCATTAGGGTTTCGTTCTGGGCTTACTCCTTTTACGGTTTCGTTCTGGGTTTACTCCTCTTAGGGGTTGGGCCTTCTTTCATTAGGGTTTCGTTCTGGGTTTACTCTTTTTAGGGTTTCGTTCTGGGTTTACTCCTCTTAGGGGTTGGGCCGATTACTCCTCTTAGGGGTTGGGCCTTCTTTCATTAGGGTTTCGTTCTGGGTTTACCTCTCTTAAGGGTAGGGCGTTGTTTCATCAGGGTTTCGTTCGGGGTCAGGTCCTACCAAGGGACCTCTCGTTCGAGACTGTTGCTTCCGAAGCAAATAAAAGACACAAGTGACCCCCCAAAAAAAGACACAAGTGAACCCAAAAAAAAGACAGCATCCAGGAGAGCTGTCCGAAGAGGGCGCTTAGTCGTGGCCAGCGAGCCCCCGCACGCCCGCGCGTGGCGTTCAACAGACACAAGTGACCCCCCTTGCTCCAGCGTGCATGGGTTTGGTTCAGATGTTGCCTGCGTCTGGTCCCAATCTAATCTCTTTGCTGTGTTTTCGTCATTCAATTTCCCCGATTGTCCACCAACCATGGGCATCAGCCTTGAAATGCCCATGTGATGCAGGACAGCGGGATTCCCTGAAACAGAGGTGGAACACAGTCCCAGCAACATCGACACTTTGCGAGCCTCACAATCCAGTCCCCAATGCCCACCGATGCAGACTTACAGCGGTACTTGGACACACTCTTCTGGATATCCGCAAGAAGCCTCGTGTCCAAGTCCAAGTGTCCATCTACTAGGAGTATCGTGCTTGCGGCCCTGCATCTTGTTTCTTCAAACCACCTTCAGTTGAACCGCCCTCCAGCAGCTATTTAGCTATTTAAGGATTATTGTGCTTTCAGCTCCCACTCCTCAGATCTTAGCGGAGCAGGAAGATAAGCACTGCTAAGCTCTGTTCACCCTTTAAATAGTCACTGCACCGAGGATGCCCAAGGCTCCCACGGCTCGCATCTCGCACTCCGCGTCGCCGATGACAACTGGCAAAAATCGCATTGAGCTCTGAGCCCCAACGACCCACACTTGTTCAGATCCCCGAGCTGCCGACCCCGCCAACACAAGAAACCTCTGAGCTGTCGGCTCAGGCGCATGCCCCCGCAAGCCAGCGCTGTCGGCTGCCAGGACGTCAAGACCTGCCCGGGGCACACAAAAACGGTACTTTCTGCGGTTGGAGTTGGGGGTTTCCCAAGCTACCTTTGGGGTAGGGTTTGCCTACCAACATGTCCTGTATTCAAGGTTTGCCAGGCAAATTGTATTCGCTTGTTGTCTGGGCTATCCCACCGACGGGAGAACTGAAGCGGGTTTGCCATCCAACATGTCCTGCTGGGGCTTATGGCTCCGCAGCTGGCTAGCATCTTCTTCGTTTAGCATTTGGGGTTTGCCGCCGTCCCAGTCTATGTACGAAGAGTAGGACGGTCTTCTTGACACTGTCTCTGAAACTCGAGCCAGAGTTCAAGAGGAACTTGGTCATCACCAAGCGTCGGCATGCTGCAGCCAAGAACAACGAATGACGGTCAGAAACAACCTGCTCCAGGTCATAACATTCACTCATCAGGACAACTCTGTTAGCACCGGCCTGGCGAAAAGCCTCCCGCTTCCAAGCAAAATGATCACCAGGCCAGGTGCGCGCCTGAGTGAGGTTCTTGACTGATCCCCAACCACCCCGTAACATATTGAGAGAGAAGCACAAGACTGTGTGTGCATGTACATCATTGTATACTGTATACATATACGCACGAAAATATTATGTATACATATATATGTATATACATGTATATACATACATACATACATGCACACATATACGCATGTATATACACATGCATACAAGTCTATGTGTGTGTATATATATATTTATTTATTTACATACATACATACATACATACATACATGCACACACACACACATGTATGTATATATATATGTATACATATATGTACATGTATATGTATATGTCCATATATACACATATGTATATAGTGAGATGCACACGTATATGATGTGCATCCTCACGGCTCTTGGGGCTTCAGAGTTGAGACTGGATGGAGGGCCGAGGTCGAAGCAAATCGCTGCCGTGCTGACACGATGGACATGCGCGACCTGAGAGCGTCAAAGGATGCCACCGGAAGCGTCATGACACCCTTCACGGCAGTCACAGTGCAGCACTTGGTTGTGTTTTGTCTGCTTCTGAGACTCGGACAGTATTGGAAGCACGCGTGGCATGTAGCGCCGTGCGCTCTCGGTGACCCACTTCCTCACAGCAGCCGAAACCCCAAGCTGCAAGTGACACGATGTCTTAAGCACCAGCAATTTATCGCTGGGGCTGGTTCTCATCTGCGTTGGTCACGATGCAGGTCTCCCCAAGGCGCATGGCCGCCAGAAGCACCTGGCCAGATGCCCGATCAATCAGGCACGACCAGCGACCACGGCGCACCACCATCTCCATCAGCGGAGAGAACAAAACACAAGAAGTTTAAGCCAGTGAGGCCAATACGGCGGTAGTGGCAACAGACAGCACGCGACACTGAGCAACAGCACATGACAATGAACAAGAAACATCCTACCAACCATAGCCACCACAACAGCGGGAATCACTCCAAGAACAGTATGACAGCGCGACATGAACCCCGATGTACGACATGTCGTGAGCCTGCTCCACGACATTCTCCAGCTGGCTGTACTGATGTGGCCTGCAGTGACGGAGGGAGACAGAAGGGGGAAGTGTAGAGTCACTCCCCAATCTTTAGGTTTCATACCTTTTAGAATCCTAAATCCCGTTGTATACTCCCCAGGCATGCATGGAGCTGCCAAGGTCAGAGCTGGAACTTGTTGGCAGTGATTGCTGAGCTGCACATCAAAGTGTCATCCTCAGTCGAACCGGGTACTTCGCAATCCGAACAGAAGAAGGTGCCCGAGTGCCGGACCCAGTCAAAGATGAATAATTGGAAGGGCCTGCCAGGGAAACCTGGACAAGCTGATCCCGCTGTGATGACTTCATCTGCATTCTTGATGGGCTTTTGGCCTTTGGGTATTGCTATGCATGCCGATTCGAAATCAGCACGTCCCCTGTGCTCAACGCTCTGGGGCATCGGCTTCCTGCCAAAGGCTTGGGCGGCTGCTCAAGCGCCTCCGTCCGGTAGCTCAAGCCTGGCCAGCGCACTCCTACCGAAAGGACACCAGTGATCCACTTAGCCCTGAAGCCAACAGTGGCGCACTCGACGGCCGCCGTCTGTCCCGATCGGACTTGAAATCCAAGTGGGAAGACCTCGCCGAAGATATCAGGCTATAACAGCACGTGTGTGCTTGTCGTAACCGTCACATCGAAGACAGCAGAAACGTCATCTCGAAGGCCCTCGAGACTCACTTCAGCAAATCCCAGCACCCTCCAGGGCACCGGCTGCTGCTCAACCTTGAGTTGTCAGCTGTTCAGAATGGGGCTTCATGCGACGACCATACAGGTGGTGGACCGCTTACCGCCAGAGGCATTCGCCGCCGAAATGGCTGGATGCTCTCAGGGATTTGCCTGAGAAGCGAAAACGTCTTCTTTGCCGTTCACCGCCCGCCAGATCCCCCGAACATGAGTGTGAAGTTGGAAGGAGTGGGCCGAGGCGGGCCGCGCAGCGGCTTACGATTATTACTATTATTATGATACTAATTAAGTGCCGCGACTGACGGCCCACACAGGCCATCGTCCGGCTAAGCTCCAGGCCACCACTGGCTGAGATTAAAGCCTGCAATGCATTCCACGGACTCTCACAATGAACCGACGCAGCATGTCAGGCCAGGTGGCAGAGGCATTGGGGCTCAAAACAGCCACGCAAGTGCAGGTGCAATTACAGACTGCGGTGCAGACTTGGGAATGCTGAGAGGCTTCTGCATTTCACGTGGATCTGAAAGAACCGAGGCCTCCAGTCTCTGTTGGGAGTGGAAGCTTCCCGGGCTCTCTCGCGAGGCATTCGAGATCGGCTTCAATCTAATCGCTTCCCCGCCGCTGGGGCTGTGGCGTCGCCACGCGGCTGACCTCGGAATGCACCACCGACCAATACCACGATGCCAGAAGCATCACGCAGCCGTTTACACAAACGGAGAGCATGTGTGCACACACACACACACATACGTTCTTCACTTTTGAAGGACGGACTAAAACATGAGACGAAGAGCCGCTTCTCCAACTGTTCAAAGGCCAGTATGAATCCCGCAGCACTTACAGTAGCCTCGTAGTAACAGCTTCGCTTTCCTCCTCGAAGCCGAGCTCCTGGCTGCGGAAGATTTCCACCCAGCGGCCGGTGACCTCAACATCGGGGATGTTGAGTTGGGCTCTCAGGGTTTAGGGATTTAGGCTTGAGGGGTTTAGGATTTTCGGAAGTAAGGTTTCTGAGGGCTAAGAGGCTGCAAGCCCTAAACCCTGAACCCTTGACTGCGGCTATTCGCCAGGTTGGGCGTTCAGGGTCAAGGGGTGCACCGCGGGGATTGCTCCGAAGCCCTAGATCGTTGGGGCATGATCCAACATGATCCAACCCTCGGCCCTAAACCTTCTTGGAGGCGCATGGGGCTTAGTAGGTAAGGTTAAAAGTACCTCAGTTGCGGTGACAAGTTATAGGAAACTCTAAAGAGTATAGATGCCCTAAGAATAGCCCCAGTTACCAAGTCCCATGACCGTTTAAGCAGGGGCCCAGGGTCGGTTTAGGGTTACTGCACCTTACAACCCAACGGTAAATCTTCGAGATCCCACTGCTAAAGGAGAGAGGGAACCCGAGTCCAACCACCCTGATGCCCAAAACCCAACCCTGAGGGGTTTGTTAGAGTATGGGGCTTTGGGGCTTTAGGTTTCTAGGTTCCTGAGTGGAAAACGCAAAAACGACAAGGGCAAAAGGCTGTAAGCTTCAAAACTTGATTTGACATCGACCTTGCAAGCAAGAAGAGAGCTGTTTGAGGTCTCACGGAATATGTGGACCCCTAACATGGCGCCCAAGTAATCCTTTATTTTTCCCTAGTCTCGGCAAGCGCCTTCTACATATCTGCGCGTCGTCCGCGCGGTCTCAACCAACTTCGGGCACATTGAACAAAGTCCGTGTCCCCGTCCGAAATCGCTTCGTATGATTTTGCAATAAAGAAACGGGAGGATGAATGCAAGCAAGCTCGACACTTAATTGAATTACCCAAAGGTCCAGAACCCTAAACCCCGAGCCCTGACTAAACTCCGGGGACCTATGCACCACATTCCCCCTGAAACCCTGAACCCTTAATCCTAAAGTCCCACAACAGCAGCCTCGTCCACCAAGGTTTCCAAGTCAGCCGCCTCAAGCTGAAACGCTGGGGTACTGACTTGGTTTAGGGCTTTGTGGGTTTAGGGTCGTTGGGTTTAAGGGCTTGGGGTTTGGAGGCTGCTTGTGGGGGCCCGTTGTCGCGGGTTGCTGTTCTGTGGGGTGTGTCACCTTTGTCCGTATTAGTTAATACAGGGTTTGGGGGTGTTGTATTATGGTAAATCCTTCTGACTGCAATCATAGCACGGAACCTTAGGGAAAAGTATTTTAGTAGTTGTCTAGGCTTCGGGGACCAAAGCTTAAGCTCGGGTTCGAAAAGGAGCGGCGCACGCCCACCGGAGTCAACGTCGAGACACTTCAGAAGAATCTAACTAATCAAATTTATAAGCTTGCTTGATTAAGCCTCAACCCTAGACCCAAAGCGTTTAAGCTTTGCGGGGTTTGTGTGGTTCCACACTAAGGGGAATACCTCGAAGTTTTGAAGTTTGGGGTCTCTGCGAGCCCGAAACCCTAAACCCCAACCTCAAACTCCAGATCCCAAATCCTAATCCCAAAGCTGCCCTACATCCTTGACCCCATCCAGGGCCCAAGCTTAAGACTCAAGGCTCAGAGAAGTATAGAGCTCAAGGTCCGGTAACAATCTTGGAGACAGTCGTCGTCTGCATCCTAGCGGACGCTGTCGTCCTCTGCGTCCTAACGGACGCCGTCGTCCTCTGCGTCCTAACGGACGCTGTCGTCCTCTGCGTCCTAACGGACGCTGTCGTCCTCTGCGTCCTAACGGACGCTGTCGTCCTCTGCGTCCTAGCGGACGCTGTCGTCCTCGGCGTCCTAGCGCACGCTGTCGTCCTCTGTGTCCCAACGGACGCTGTCGTCGTCTGCGTCCTAACGGACGCTGTCGTCGCTGTCGTCGTCTGCCTCCTAACGGACGCTGTCGTCGTCTGCGTCCCAACGGATGCTGTCGTCGTCTGCGTCCTAACGGACGCTGTCGTCATCTGCGTCGTCTATTTCTACAATGGTTGTTAGCTTGTTCTTAAGCTTTTTCAGGATGGTTTGGGTGCCGGTATTTTACTAAAGTTTACTTGTTACTGTTAGCCGTGTTTAGCTTTGAATTATAATTAGCTGTTAATAAATCAGGATCCTATATTGTCTCCCCGCAAACACGACCATAACCCTGGATGGACCCTGTGTAGAACCCTCCATGCACCCTTACATGAACACCCCGCAACCCCCCCGCCCCAAACATTAAACCCTAAACATACATACACAACTCCTCTGTGAAACCCCAAACGAACCAGTGGGCCTGCTCAGGAATGTCGCCCTTCCACGACGTCTTGCGTGCATCCTGGAAGTGTTGGTTTTAACGGTTTCGGTTCTGGTTTCGAGTTAAGGGTCTTGGCTTTCAGGTTAGGGCTTCGGGGTTTAATCTAGGGGCCTTAATAATCAGAATAGGGTTGTGGGCTCTCTTGCCAGGTTCATCGTTTAACACGGAACCCTAACAAGTAATGTCGATAACTATTTGGATAAGAGATTCAGGGTTCAGGCTTCAAGCTCCTGTCCTGCCACGTGGAGCTAGGATTTCGCAACTCCAAGGCTTTTGGCTTCGGTGGCTTTTGCAGGTATCTAGTTTAGGGTCTCAGGGGGCAGAGTCAGGAGTTTAGGAGGGTTTAGAGCTGGGGGGTTTGGATATACGGTTTGCGATTCAGGGCCTTGAAACCTCATGTGTTGAGGATTTTGCTTTCATTTTCTGATGTTCAGGCTACCGTCTTGGGGGTGTTCATCATGGGGCTTTGAAAGTCAGGTTCTGAGTACCTTATAATTAACTTGTTGGTGCTGTACCTATTAGGTGTACTTGCCCTCAAAACAACGCTAGTTGCTGCGTCCCATGGGCCTTAAGTGCAAGTTGAAACAAGAGAACAAGAAAATCATCACTTGCCCACTATTTCAAGTTGGTCCCTGAGCCCTAAACCCGAAACACCAGAACCTGAAGGCCAGTATCGCAAACACAGCCCGAAGCCCTGAAACCTCATGTAGGGCCCTCAATTAAAATAGGGTAATTTACTCGCCTCTATGTACCGTAAAACCCAACAGCCGCCATTCTGAGGTAAGTGCGACATTGAGCTGGGGGCGGCTTTTGCCATTACCCTTGCCGTAGCCACCGTACCTAAAATTGCGGGTTCGCTGCCGGAAGGATCTCGCAGCTTAGAGTCACAGCTGAGGAACTAGTTTAAGGCTTAGGGTTTGGAGATTAGGATCTAGGTTTAAGGTTTGAGGTTTATAGAGTGTGGGATAATATAGGGCTTAGGGTTTCAGATTCGCAGTTTAACATCTAGGATTTCGACTCGCACACTCGCTCAAGGCAGGCACGGCTTCATGAGGTCTGCTTGCTACGGGTTTAGGGATTTAAGTCTTGCGATTTGAGAATTGAGTGCTTGGATTGAGCTTCGATTTGGAGTTCAGGATTTAAGGTTCCGGGTTTAGCATGTAATTAGGGCTCTGCTTTAAGGGTTTCGGGTGCATCGGGTGTAGGCGGTATAAGAAGACCTCGACGGGGGGGTCTGGTATAATGTGCAAGTCTCGGGAGCCTGCTAAGCATGCCCCGATGCCCCCTAAGCCCTAAACCTTCTGCACATGGACCACAACTCCGAACCCCAAACGCGCACACCCCCCGAACGCGCACCCTAAAGGCCCTGAACCCCAAACCCCCCTGCCTATCAAACCTGAACCTTAAACCCTAAAACACCATGGACCTTTGGGCGTGTAGGGTGTGGGCCCAAGGGCTTCTGGGTTTCAGGCCCCTGGGCTTCGAGTGCTAGAGGATCTGGAAGTTTCGGGCCTACGAAAAGCCCCAGATTTCACGACCCTCCACCCTACATAAACCCTACAAGCCCTAAGGCCAGAGAGCCGTGAAGCCGAACGATCACTGCCCGCTATCAAGGGCCGCATGTCTGTCAAAGTTTGCAAAACCTACCCTGCGTCGGGGCAGTGTGGGAGGGGGGGGGTCCTTTGCTAGAAGGTTCACTTAGAGGCTTCCAGCTTCAGGGTTTTTTTGTCGTGAGTCAGGAAACCCTCAGCACCCATTCCCCAATACACAAAAAAGTTTAGGGTGTAGGGCTCCTAATATCCTCATCACACCCCAAGACCCCAAACCCTGAACTTAAGCAACGAGTTGGAGTCCCTATGAGCCCAAAGTCTGTTGGATTGCAAAGTCAGTTCTTTCTTCGGGATCCGAAAAATTGAGGATTCTGTTCCTTAGGGTCCCTTTAAAAGCCTCGCCTCTTCTCTCAAGCTCCTACATGTGTGGGTTTAGGTATGTATGCTAGTTGTTTCCTTGGGCTTTTGCTTCGGCTTGGGTGCTTTCGGGTTGAAGCTTTAGCTTCCACAGTTCCAAGTGGAGAATGAGACGAGGCACGCCGGTGGCATCATGCCTCCATGTGCGCCCATCATCATGTCCTTGCAAAACAAGGGATGAGCATGGGATTCTACTTAACAGCGGGAAGCCCGAAGGTAAACTCCTGAAGGCGCGCCTGTCCCTAAATCCTAGATGCCCTTCAAAACTTCATGGTACCCGAAAACCGGAAAGCCGTGAACAAGACTCGCAAATCGTTTAAGGCATTGTCGCAAGCCGGACTTTCTGCAGGAAGATTCGGGCTTCGGGTTTAGGGAGATTCAAGCTGGGGGATGCGAAAGTTCTCTGCAACGGCGGTCGCAACAGACTACTGCTCGCAGTGATTGATCCCAGAGTCCTACCGACCCCAAGACCTAAATTGGTGATAGCGTCCGAATTCCTAAGCCCGACAAGTGTCTTCCTCCAACACAATCTTGCAAGTACATCGTCTTCTCCTCACTGCACAATGCTTCCTGGCGACAGCCTCCCTGCAACTGAACCTGGGTATGCAGAGTATTGGTAGAATAAGTGAACAAGTACAGACTAATATATGTGTGTATATATACATATATATGTAGAATACGGGAGGGTCTCAG
Organism: Symbiodinium sp. CCMP2592; assembly: GCA_905221615.1. Taxonomy (NCBI): domain Eukaryota; class Dinophyceae; order Suessiales; family Symbiodiniaceae; genus Symbiodinium; species Symbiodinium sp. CCMP2592. The sequence continues at coordinate 94,691 of CAJNDT010000745.1, read as the reverse complement.
TTCTCCCCATGGCTCTCGGTGTACGGCTCCCTGACTTGGTCTACGGGTCCTGCACACAGCACACAATCGAGTCCAATATCATTATCCCGTCATGCAGGATGGCGGCTCAAGCGGCTCAGGTATAAGCCAAATACAGCCTCAACACTCGTAACAACACTAGACCTGGCAGTGAGACATCGAAAGGAACCATGTATCCGACATCCCCGAGCTCCGATATTCCTAGTTAGGGATGCCTTGATCAGAAACCGTACCTACAATGTCCCTGGCCCTGAAATGTCAACAAGCCAGGACCCTACAAGCCCCAAATCCCTGTGACCTACCCTTACTGTTACCTAAACCTCGCAAGACTTAAGCTCATAACTCCTCCCTAAACCCAGAACCGCTCCAAACGAAATCGACACTTAGACCCTTAGCCCCTAAACCCCGAACCCCTAAACCCGGAGTCAGTCGGCCTTTCCACCGTCCCAGCCGCCATAGCCTTTGCCTCCCGATCCTTCTCGCAAGCGGTTTAAGGTTTGGGGCTTTGGGTGATTCGGGTTTACGGTTTAGTTTTCAGGGTCTTACACCGCTTTGTGTTGTACAGGTTCACTGTTGGGGACCGTGGGAAGTACGAGTAGCTTGTCTAGGGCTCGACGCATTTAAAGGACTTGTAAACAGGTCCCAAACCCTAACCCCTGTGGCCTTGCAGGGCTGGTGACTCCTCGAAGCATACGGTTTATAGGGTTTAAGACTTAGGGATTTAGGGGCAGAGCCAGCAGTGGCTGTCGTTGTCGTTGTTGTGCATATCTCTCTACGATTTCTCTGTATCTATGTTGGTTCTAGCTGTTCTTTCTTGAACTTCTCTCTTTCCTTCTCACAATATCTCTCGTTCTTTCTCTGCGCATATGGACAATAGACAAAGAGGTACAAGCACGCAGACATGGGCATAAGAGTATATACGTAGACAAAATACATGGTGACCACACCTCCATGATCCACGTCGTCCTTCTTGCATGCGCCGCTACTTGCAGGGTGGTTCTTGGGAGCTGGGGCGTGAGCATTATGTGTGTATATATATATGCACACAAACATATGTATGTGCATAACACCTACGCAAGTGTGTCATGTATATATGTGTATATGCAGGTATGCATGCAAGTATGCATGCATTTATGAGTGTGTATGTGTGCATGCTATCATGTATGCATGAAGGCAAGTATGCATACTGGATGGATACATGTATGCCTGCGGCCTGTGCAGACGACTTATCTGCACATTGCACTTGCAATAATTGCAAGTGCAAACACACAGAGACAATGAGGTGTGCACACATTGCTCTGGTTGTGTGTATACAAAGTATAAGATGTGTATGAAAAACAAATATATCTAAATATATATATATATATATGTCGGCAAGGGGTGAGACAGCTCCGTCTGCCTCTCCCCCGTCCCTCTCTCTCTCTCTCTCTCTCTCTGTCTTTCTACTTTGCGCTTTGGTGTGCGGCCTTTGCCACCCCATGCACAGCCGCCGCCACCGCACCTGCGTATCGTCGAACATACCAACATCAAATAGTCATGTTAAACTTTTAAACCTGAAGTTTCGGAGTTGAGGTTCAAGGCTTCCAGAAGAATGCAAAACGCTACCGAAGTCTGGGCCAAGGTACATGGTGCTCTGAGATGGCGCAGCGCAGCGGGTACTTTGCCGCTAACGCTGCTAACACTGCTAAAGCCGAGCTGCAAGCAAAGGACGGAACTCGTTGTGCTTTATCTTGAAGGCAACAGGCATCATGACATTAATTTCCCAACTGTCTGGTAATACGTTCTGTTGAATCAAGACCATTTCATCACCCGGCTCATGCAACCGGGATGTATATGGGGGGGGGGTCGGACCAAAGCAGTGCGCACAAGAATCACGGCTGCAGTGCCTTATTCGTATCATGTAACTCGAAGGTAGTCAAATTAAGGTTCTTAAACCTGGATTATGTGCCCAATTGTGCCCACAGCAAACACCGACAAGTGACAAGATCGTGACAAGGCATGTCAAGAACCTTGTTTTGCTGACGAGCCCGAATGCTTGCAAGAGAGACCTCACGCTGCTGGGGACGCTCTTGCAAGAACGAAGAGCGTCAGACAAGAGTCCGAACAGATCGATGATGACCAGTCAGAGGCTGCTTAAATTTTGCATGTGTCAGGAACGACATTTACCAACGACCCAGCGCACCCCCTCAAGCACTTGCTCTCGTGTGCTACCGTATGTTGGCTTGTCTGCACTTGAATGTAAGACAAGACGGAGTAACCGCAACAAAAACAAGTAGCAGCGACATTAGCCAAGTAAGACCAACTTGCAAGACACAACGAAACTGAAGAACAACTGGCATCTGTTCATCGCTGACAAGTCCCTTCCCCTCCAAACCCGTTTCTGCTTAGCCCCTTGGGTGCCCCTGCACACGTATACACCGGGCCATGACTGATGCTTGGATAGTTCGGAGTAGATACTAAGATTCTGAAGTCCGTCGTACCTTGTCATTGTACATCATGCTGCATCAACAATCGACATTATAAGCAACACAAGAACTTCCTATAACAAGAGAAACAAACTTCAACTTTATTAAAGAGATAGTACTATAGTACTACTAAAGTACTGCAACTGTTACAGTATGTTATCCCAAGTAGCACAACATCGTGAAGGGCTCTTCCTGGGTCCTGGCGGGTCTGTCTGAATGAGGCCTGGACTTGAGAGCATGCGGCATGCGTTCTTGGACTTTTCCGCTTCCCATCTGCAGGTTCGGTCGGGTCGTAGACCCCGCTTTGCTCTCTTCTCTTGGGCTACAGCAGCGACATGGGCTTCTCACACGACTGCGGACTGCGTGCAAACCCAAGTTGTAATGTGTCTGCCGCGTGTGAAGCCCCCGTGATCGAATTCTCAAACAGGCAGCAGCTAGAACATGCAGTATCAGAAATGCTCTGGATGTCTTGTGACATCAAGTAAGCAGTGTCCGGAACTTGGCTTGCTGCCCCCGCGAGTCTTCGGGGCGCACGATTGACTTCTTCTACCGGCTCACGCGGCACGGCACTCCATAATCAAATCCTCTGCACCTCGAACCGCAATGCACGATTGCCGGAAGATGGATCGGAAGGGATGTTGCGTGCCGTTTGCTCGAGCTGCTACGCACAGCTTCGCCTTCGCGGCACTATAGAAAGGCGAACCGCATGCAAGAAGCACCGTACATGCTGTCGATCCTTGCATGCCTCCCAACCCCGCCGTCTCCCCGCAAACTTTGCCTGACGCATCGTCGTTTTCCAAGCAAAGCGGCAGCTTGGGTGCCGCCTCAGGGGTTCTGGCCGTGGCTGCTGCGGTGATCGGAGCATGTGGTATGAACTGGCATACATGCAAAGTTGCGCAGCTTGACCAGGCCTAGGGATTCGAAAAATGCCCAAACTGAATGCATCCGGTGCTTTTCCCCCACATATTGCTATGGCCGCCTGATCCTTCAAGGCTCGAAGATCCTTGGTTTGCGCACTGTACTCACAGCCGCTTTTAGGATAAAGTTGTGATTAGGGATCAGGTTTGCGCACTGTACCCACAGTAAGGTTCTGAATAGGGCTCGGGATTGCTCGGGTCTGCGCACTGTACCACAGCTGCGTATTCGACATGATGGGGTTATGAGGGTAGCTCAGGTCAGCCGCATGTTCAATAAAGTTGTGATTAACGTCCGGCTTTGTGCTCTGCACCCACAGCCGCATGTCACAGGGTCTTGTGACTAGGGCTCGGGTTTGAACACTGTACCCACAGCCGCATATGAAAGAGGACTGAGATTAAGGCCAAGATTGCGCACTGTACGCACAACGGACGACTGCATTCAGGACTCGGGCGTCAGTGTTCACTACATGCTTGCCGGAAAGGTTTAGGCTCGGGGGTACGCAGGTGCAATTCGACGCAGGCTTGAGGACACGGGATTGCTGGCTGCAGGTTGGTCTATGCAAAGCTGCGGTGTAACATTGGCCCTGCGCCATGCGAGAACAGTATGGAATTGACGAAATGATCAGACAGCCTTGACGGAAGGACGAGCTCAAACCCACAAAACGTTCGGAACCACCAGGCCCCAATCCGAAAGCAGATAGCAGCGCTCGTACATCCAATCCCGTTCTCTAGTTGTATGTCGAGCCTCAAACCCCCACAATTCCTTCCTCCACTCCCTGTCCTAGCCCTATCCTCACCCTTCCGAACCCGAAGCTTCTGTCTGAGTGCCGGGAATCGCATCCCGCCATGCTGCATGGCAATAGGAAATCGCAGGAAGACGCCTCACTCCAAGATCCCCTCTATACGGGGCTTGAAGCTACCGCTCAAACTCCAAACGCTGAATTTAGCTTGGGCTTTTCGGAACTACCTACAACTTCGACATGCCCTACAACCAACCCCCCTCCGGGTTCTAAAAATCTCTTTGGGCATAGGTTTAGTTTTATTTCGGTTTTGGTTTATAATGGAGCATGTGTTGTGTTGAGACTAATGCCCATCTCTTGTATATTCATGCCGAAACTTATGCCCTCGCAGCCGAGACCCTGACTGCCCAAACAACAAAGCAAGCCGGTGCGTGGCCAGCGACAAGCGACTTTCGACACCGACCAAGAGGTACCAGCAAACGCCGAAACATGGGTTGCACTATTCTCCACGTCTGTACCTTAGATAATGAAAGGGAACCCCTTCGTAGAAATCGAGATACCACGTCCAATGCAAACATCTTTGCCCAAAAACCTCAACCCTGCAACATAGTCACCACGGTGGAAGGGCTGCTGGGATTATCACCTTGATACCCCCGCTACTCCTGTTCAGCACGAACCAGGACTCCGAAAGTTCTGAAGTAGGGATTAGGGCTTTTAGCGTTTAGGGGGGTTTAAGGTTTAGGACCTGGGGCATTTAGGGGGGTTTAGGGTTTAGGACCTGGGGCATTTAGGATTTAGGGGGGTTTAGGGTCAAGATTTTTTGGGTTTAGGGTTTTTGGGTTCAACTCTTTCTGGGTTTAGGCTCAGGGTTTAGGGCGAAAAACCCCCTAAACCACTAAAAACCTAAACTCAACCCTGACCCCTGAATGCCTAAACCCCCAAACCCCTAAACCCCTACACCCCCAAACCCTAAAGCCCTAAACCTAAACCCCTAAAGGGTTTGGGACGCACCTCTTTCGGCGAGCGCGGCCTCGAAGTCGAAGTCCTTAGGCGGCCAGTCGGGCAAGACGTATCATCAACGGCTGGGCATCTTATGGAACATTACAGCATTAATATAGTATATTGTGGTCATGTATGGTATTTTAGGAAATCTTATGGTAAATCATTGAGGGTCTAAAGTCTAGATTAAAAATCCATAGGGTTTAGGGTTGAGGGTTTTTTGTCCCTCACCGAATTTCGGACCGGGGACCTTGACCTTGACCTCTTTTACGCTTAAACTCCCCCTGCCCTAGGTTTCCTTTCCCGTGCTGGCTGGGTCGCCAACAATGACGACCCCGAGGTTCACCGAGTCGCGCAAATCAATCCTGGCTGAGCTCTCCGACACGACATTGGGCCCTGAACCAATAAACCCTACCCCAGGAAATCCCCATACCCTGAGCCTGAAACCCTGAACCCTCAACTCTCAACCAACCACGAAGTCAACTTCGGCACCGTATCGGCGACTTTGGCTGAGGGTTTGGTAGCGTTTTAGGGGTTGAGCGGCTTTTAGGGTGTTAGGTTTGCGGTTGAGGCCTCAGGGATGTAAGTTAAAATGACGTAACTACGGCTTGATAGCCGACGTAGGTACGAATCTGCATGGCATCGAACGCGAGACGAATCGTGGTTTGGATCCTTGCGGTGTCTGGGAGGTGCTTGACAGGTCTGGATTTCGGGCGTGGCACTGGCCACGATGCTTTCTGGCATCAGATCTTCAGCAGTGTCAAGTCAAAGATGCAGCACCGTGGCCATCAAAGCGTGAAGCATGGCTGATGGTTGCACTACATTCGCAGCCCGAACTGCCACAGAAGCATTGATCGCGAGCTCCCTTTTCCCTAATCCACCTCTTGGGGACGCTCTGTCTGAGCACTAATTGCCTCTCAGCACAAGCTCTTGCGAGCAAGGTTCGGGTTGCATACGTACAAGTACCGTAACCCGAAGACACACAAGCCCGTATTTAGGAGTTTAGTCTAAACCTAAATTTAAGCTTGAAGAACTCATCACTTCTGAAGCCCGCTGAGCTTGCTAGTAATGGACATCCAAGACATGGAAACTTGAGTGCCTACATGAGACACTCGAAACATGCCCTGGGTGTTGGGCTCAGGTTAACATGCAGATCATCCGCGCAGCTTCGGACTAGACGACCCAGCCTGGACCTTCGGTCCAGCGGTCTGCTGCGGCAGAGCAGCCATATCCCCGGCTGCAGGAAGTTCAGTGCTGGGTTTCAGGCCAAAGGTGTCAAGCATAAAGCCTCACTTGTGCGCTATGGAGCCTATTCAAGCAGCTTCCCAAAGCTGAAAGATGCAACACATTGAACTTCGTCACGAATTCTTCAGCCTTGGTTGGAAAGTGAATCAAGTTCCTGTATGGCTATAGGGCAAGCATTGCGGTACAAAGGACATGGACGTGCATGCATGCGCGAACCAAGCTGCTTCCTCGGGGCCACGGGCAGTTTGCCCCACTTGTTCATGGCCTGGTGAAAGATGGAAAGCAGAGACCATGCAGACGAGCCCTAAGCCCCGAATTTCCCATATGACATGATCGTTTGCCCTGCCTCGAGGAGCGTTTTGAGCAATGCTGGAGGAGGTCTTTCAGCGGTCGCCAAGCGAGCATCAATGCCTTCCAAGTCCTTTTCCATGCAGGCAATTCAAAGGGAGAGGACAAGAAGCCCCGGCACCCAGCACACGGCCTCGTCGAAAGTGTCCGGCCGCCGCATCCTCAAAAGTCCATCCGCGGATTCAGAGAAAGACGTCCCCATTCTTGCCATGCTTTGTTTTGCTTTCAGGCGCGTACAAGATGTCGTTCAGCTTCCGCATGAGCCAGTCCTAGACACATGGCGGAGCACATCGGTGACATGTGGCCGTCGGCGCTCTCCTCGATGCCATAATCTCGACAGAGCTTCCTGACCCGGTTGTCGATAGGCCTGGGAAACACACGAACAGTACTCCGATGTGCCCGGTGGTGAATCTCCTCCAAGGTCCTGGCGACTCCACTTCGCATGGCTCTTCTTTCTTCTCCCCTACTGCTGCCAAGCCTGTGTCCAACTCCAGTTGCTCGCACTTCCTGCAGTACCATGCTTTTCCAGCCCGCCTGCGGCGCCTCCGATACCACCCGTCTTGCGCATCCTCATGGCTGCCAAGAGCGTCGGGTTTTCACCTGGCAACAAGAGCAGCCTGGTTGCCTTCGAATGCCTTCAAAAAGCGGGATCATGCCTGCTCTTCTATATGGCGCAGGTCTCTGAAGTTGAAAGCTGCTTGGCGGGATTTGGAAAGATCCGCTCAATTACTCTCGACGGGGATGCCAGGTGCCGTCGGGGCACTGGGCTCGTTCTCCTGGCAGCACAGGAAAGCAGAAGAGTGCCCAGAGTATGCTTTTTCTGTGACGAGCGTTCGCCTGGAAGTCCGCCCCGGCCCAGGTGAAGTTTTCGAAGGCTTCCTAACAGTAGCATTCACACTCGCACTGCAACTGCCACTATCACTACCTACTGGTCTTTCCGCTACTGCCAAAATCACTATAATCTGCGGCAAAACCATCACCACCAGCATAGCGGCATCACCACCATCCTCACCCGTTTCCTGCTCATCATCTGTGCCTGCTTCATTGCCATCAGCATCATATGGTAACACCGACATTGACATCAACATCGTCGACATCAACAAAGGCAAAGTCGTCCTCACCACCACTCCTCGTTTAAAACAGTCTGTTCGATGTGCCTGGCGGTGGCAGCACTGGTGAGGATTGCCAATATTCTGATGTCTGATTCGTTCCGCTGCTGCGCCTGCTTGTACGTGAAGGCATGTTTCTGGGTGTGAGCAGCTACTGTTGCTATCCATCTTTCAATGATGCTGCTATATTATATGCTCCTGATGTTACGCAACGAGCTTCGTCAGCCTGGCGGGAGTTTGTTAGGCAAGTTGTTCCAAGACTAGGGTTTATCTCACATCAGGAGAGGAGAATACACATCACCCGAGTGTGGACGCTGTTTCCAGGAATTACACATCAATGGCGAGAATACACATCTGTAGATGCTAATCCCCATGTACACACTGGTTTTGAGCCTCCAAGTCGCGCATGCTCAAATTTCAGGATATGCCGCGGACGCTGGGGTTTCAAGTTTTGCACACACTTGTCATTGCATTTCAATGCTTTTTGGCACCGAATCGCCAACTAGACGCTCGATTGCACAAGCACCCGCTCGAGACACGTCAGTGGCAGCAGAACACATCAAACCGAGCCCACCCAAAACTTAGTGGCTGGAGCAATCTTATCTCAGCGCATGTTACGGTAAGGTTTGTGGCTGTCGGGGTTGCCGAAGTAGCGGTCCAGTCTAACACGTTCACGGTTTAAGACCCGCATTTAAATCCAAGCAGCCATCGCAAGGCGCTTTTGCCTCAGCGGCTACGCCATGGTTCGAGAAGCTCTCCGAACCCGTGCCGGCACAACGCGTGGCATGGAAGTTATACCTCTCGCCTCCAGAGCGAACCCGCCATTCCCCCAAAGCCCCAGGCACAACACTGCCTACTGAACAGAGTGAACAGGGAATCACACCGTTGTCTGTTCTGAGTTCCGTGCCGGGAGTCGTGCCGTCGCAGGTTTTTGGCCATCTTCCGAGGGCTTTTGGCCTAGCGGTGAATCTCTGCCTCTCTGGCTCTTTGTGTGGTCAGAAGGCATTGAGTCACGGGCAGGTATCGCGCCGCAACACATTTACATGATTTTACATGTACATATACCACGCAAAATACAATGTGACATGATATGTATACATATTATGCACACATACCATACATTACATTACACGAGTGAAATGATATGCATACATATTATACATACATACGAGACTGTATATTACATGTTGTATATGCATATATATATATATGCAAAGACCATGCGTACAAATGGATGTAAACACAAAACGATTTAAAACCTGCCGAGCATCATTGAGGATTGTGTGCTGCTCTGCATCCTGAGCCGAACAGAGTTTGGGTTTCTGCACATTACGGCTACACTTTCCTAGCTGTTCCTGCCTGCTCTTTGAGGCTAAGGGTCCGAAACAAAGGCATGAAAAGCGCAAGGTGACTGGGTTCTTTGGGCTTCATCCTCAACCAACAACTTTTTAACAACCGGCAGATTTTGTACCTTACAGTAACTTCAAGCTGCATGCCATGTGCGAACAAACGCTATCTAAACATCAAGCGAATATCTAAAACAAGTTAGAATGTAATACTGGGCAGAGAGTTTTCGCTGTAGTTGAATGGGCTCCACATACTTACGAGCGAAGCGCTCGGAACAAAACGTGGCATCTTTCCAAGACTCTAAACACACGGACCAGATGTCAGTTACACGTTCATAAAAAATACACGCTCATGATAGACCACAGTGCCGTCACGCATTCGCTGACCACCAATACCAGATCAGAATTTCATGATGTTGTTGCCTGAATAAGTGTGTCCTTGGAACATTCTGCACGTGGAAAGGAGGATGTGACAATACGCGACATGATACCACATTCCACGAAGCAGCACGAATGTCACTCGAATGAAATGCGACACACGTAGCTGGATAGCAGGAACCTGAAGATCATCAAAGCCAGATTCATCGATATGGAAGGTTATTAGGGATCTGATTGTCTACAGGATGCAGCCACGAAGGCCGATGAGCAGACAGATGGATAGATAAATGCAGGCGTGCGTATGTGTCCGTATAATATATATATATATATATATATACATATATATATATATATGTGTGGAAACATACATACACCTACATTGACCTACATACATACACACATACACACATAGATTTATATACAGACAAACATACAGACTTAATACGTACCTTACATACAAGCGTACATATACATACGTACCACATACATACTAACATATCTTAATGTACATATATATGTGTGTGTAGGAAAAGTACGTGCACATACTTTTATCTATACAAGACATATAACACATATACGTGTACCCGATGTGCATACATAACACGTTTGCACACGCATGCACATGCACATATCCTGCATACATGCATACATTCAAGCTTAGGTGCATGCGTACAGCTGTACATCGACAAATGCACACCCACCACCGCCTCCAGCGCATCTACAGGAAATTACACGGAACTGCGGCCCTGCTAGCGGGAAGCTCACTGACAAGCACGACATACAGTTTTCAACGGCGAAGGCTAAAGCAAGGCACAGGCTCGACCCCTTTGAGCAGCTCTGCAGCCATCTCCCTCACCACTGAGTCAACGACCTCCTGCCACGGATGTCGACGACTTTTCGGGGGACGGGTGCGCTGAGTCTCCGCCGACAAATCACCTCACAGTGGGACAGCTTCTCCAATCAGACGAGCATTATTCCAAACCGAGTGCGACATTAAAGCACTAACCCCACCTAAAGCAAAAATCCCATGTAAAAAACCGTTTAGGTCCCCTTACAAAGCATTTCGTATAACAAACACCCCAAACTCCAAAGTCTGCAGCTCGCCCGAGCCGCTACGTTGCCGAGACAAGGTCTGCGCAGAGCCAGGGCCAGCAGAGTCAGGCGACGACATTTGGGCAAACACCTGAAACGGTGTTCAGCGAAATCAGGGTTCAGCTAAACATAGGGTCCTTGATAATTTTCAACGGGTGTTGGAGTTCCTTATAGTCTTATAGCCATGAGGAACCCCCAAATTCAAGTGAAAATTTCTAATACTTAAGATTAAATAGGCAATTCGGGTAAGTTTAGGCCGAGCAGGGCTTCGGGCTTCGGGTTTAGGGGTTGGGGTAATTAAGGTTTCGGGTCCTGGGTGACTATAGTGCTTTGAGCAATTACTGGGGAGGCTCAGGGGACTTAGACTTAGTACAGTTACACTCAGTCAAAACGCGACCCTGGCCGAGCAGAAGCTGAATCGCAACCCCAAGCAAGGCCAGCCCGAAATTCTGAGGACCCGGCGCACTCTGCTGGGAATCCACGAAGGCGCTTGGCTTGCTAATAAAAAAAGCCCCAATGCCGTCCTAGTGGCCTTACTAACCCTTCCCCAGTGCCGTCCTAGTGGCTTGATGCTAACTAAGACTAAGATAAAACCCAGTGCCAAAAAAGTGGCTTTACAGTTTCCCCCGTGCCGTCCTAATGGCTTGATGCTATGCCATGCTATGCGGCTGTGCCCATATGCGTCATATCCTTAAGCTGCCCTCATGATTCCTAAAGCCAAAGGCTTGCACGGCGCGTGCATATCTGCAGAGTCAAAGGTGTCTCAATGTGCGCGCGTGTGTGTGTGTGTGTGTAGGTAGTGTGTGTATACGCACAGAAAAAAAGCGAGAGGCAAGACAGGCATGTGCAATCACCGTGTGCATCTCTGTCTATCTCTGTCTCTCGCTTTCTCTCTTTTGTCCTCTTTTATTCCCTCGTTGTTATTTCTTGTTCTTTTTTGTTTCACTTTGTGTCTCTCGCAGACTCTCGCCCTCTCCCTTCCGCCGCTGAAGTCTGCATTGTGACCAGCCATAGACACATGTAAAATGAAGGCCCCTCTGGTTCCGAATATCAAAAACGAAATCGGATGCAGGGACGTACGGGCCCCTCGATTTTACATTAGTAGGCGTACCCGCAAAGCCGAGCAGAGCCAAACCAAGCCAGGCCAAAGAAAGCCAAGCCAAGCCAAGTCATACCAAACCCGAGCCGCACCAAAAAAAAATCAAAAAACAGCTGGGCCCTTTCAGAAGATTTCAGAACCACCGAGAACACAGATTCTCGACTCTAAACACCCCAGCCGTAATGACAGAACACCCTCCAAGCCATAATTACCGCGCCTTCCTTGGCCCTTCAGGTGACGGTGACAAGCCCAGGTCACCCTCACAGACACCGTCAACGGCAGCCCTGACAGGAAATCACCACCGAAATGAGACACGCCCAGGACTGAGCCGAGATCCTGGTCGGTTCCGCTCTCCATGAATCGGGCCTTCTGCACAGGAGCTCCAAACTTGGGGATCCCATCAGGGCTCGGGAACTGGAGCTTGGGTCTTGGGCTTTGGGGCTCTGATTCTGGGTTCAAGCTTCCTTGTGGCTTAATCCCAGCAACCTGTGTTGAACCCAACCGGGTTTAACACTGAATCCTGGAACTCGCAGGTCCTTGAAGCAACATTCAGGGGATGCTGCAGCTTGGGAGAGTTTATGACAGGCATGGGAGCGGAGAGCCTGCCGCCGCTGCTCCCAGCGCTGGTCGTGCGGTCACGCAGCCACCCTGCGTGACCGTGAAACTCTGCCAGGGTACATGCCGTAAAGATACATGTACCATATAGACACACATACTTGTAAATATGCATATGTAGACATCGAATATAGACATAGACGCATACATAGTGCTTGTATATACGATGCACATATACATTCACACATACAAAATAGAGGAACCGAATCATAGGTTCGCGGGTTTAGAACATACCGACACACATACATATAGACATGCACATACAAACACATATACAAATACCTACCTGTGTTTGTAAATAGTGCACATCTCGCTTATCTGTCTCTCCGTCTACATCTACCCATGCATACACAGGCACGTACATGCACCGTAAACTGTAAACACATCACGGCAAGTTTCAGTTTCCAGCCTTACAGACTAACCTCTGTGAATGTAACCAACACTGTTGGTGGCTCGGTTGAAGTTGAACCAACCTGCACCTTGGACAGTATCGACTGTGAGTAGCGGCTAATCACAGAGTAGCATGTAACTGCAATGCGGCAGCACTCGCACAACTGAGTCAGTGAGGAATGCCACAGAGCTCTATGGGCAAGACATTAGGTGCCGTTGAGGCCGACACTGAAGCTGCATAGGTCGCGACTCCTTCTGAGCCACCAGGTTCGCTGACGACCTCGTGACTTGATTCGTCAAGTCGGGAGCTTTCTGGTAGCCGCTTATGTTCGGAACAGGAGGCGGTAGATTCAGTTGTAAGATCATCGGGGCAAGACTGGCATGCTGGTGGTTGGGCCTTCCGCGCTACTTGTGACCCTGCACCATGGCCATGCAGCAACGCACAGACTATCTGCATCGATTTGCCTATGGAGCCCCTGCCGATTCGCTCAAACTCAGCCTTTGAATAAATGAACCATCGGCGCGGCTTCAGTCGAGCCGCAAACGGTGAAGAGCCTCAAAATCATCCGCCAAGCAGAAGACGCAAATTACAACACAGCCCCCACCAACAACGGCACGACTTGCAACATGATTCTCATTAACATATGCTAAACGCAGGTGTGGAGTGTGTTCCAGTCTTGGATCAGGGTTCGAATTCTGCGCAGCAGAAATCAAAATTTGCTTCGGTCCCACACGGAAGGCTAGACGCAAGTGTAGCGGACCGAAACATGTTTCGAAGCACGGACAAAACTCCACAAAGCTTGTTCTAGGAGAGATCGAAAACATGCGTCTTCATTCGTTCTCGGATGCGAAAGAAGCCGTGAAGATCTGCAGATAAGTGTCAAGTGCAAAGTTTGATCTAGGAAGCCTCTTAACAGCCTAGCCTGCCATTTCAACGCAGCTCAGGCAGCAATGGAAGTACCTGCTCCCGTAATTCGGGGACCTCGCATCTAGGCTGCGCACCATTCCTCGTCGATCGCATCTGTTCACAATTCGAACCTTTCACCGTTGGCACTGCGCAAGAGCATGCGGCATGAACAATGATGTGCAGTGGAGATTCATTTGGAAGCACACCCTGCAAAACGTTCGAGCCCTTGGCGAACGTCGCTCGTAATCGCTATGGCTTCAAGGCCCGAAGCCGTTGGAAAAAGAGCTAAGAGAAGCAGGACATGGACCAAAGTTGGAGTCTGTTAGAGCCTTTATCCGGGAAGTCGGCTTGGCCTTAGCTCGTACTTCTCAATCTCTGCACAGTTCTCTGCTCGGTGGGGGTGCTGAATCAGTCGCTGGCATACGCGCGTCGAAGCCAGAGCCCTGACCGACCCGGCAAATCACAACCCACGTAAATCCACAACCCATACTGAAAGAACAACTTAGAAGCCCGGGCCCAACACCGTTGCATTTCGAAAACCCCCGGACTCCGGAGTCAGCTGCGAACCGAGAGGTGCTAACTCATGCACCTGACGATGTTCCCTGCGTCTTGGTGGAACCGACGGCGAATCTCGAAGTGTGTGTTCCATCAGTCTTTTGGGCTCTCCGGACTCTCTTCTCATTGAAGGGTGTCCAAAGCTTGCTTAGCACCTGATTGTTCGGGTGGAGTGGACGGGTTCATTTCTGATGCTAACAGAGAACCAGCAATGTCTGCAGGGGCCCCAGCATTTCAGGCTGCAGCATGGCCAGTGGGCCCAACAACTTCTAAACTCTCAAGGTGCACTCAACTGTTTAACCCTGGCGTGGCAACAGAGAAGTACGAAGATGCCTTATATGTCAGCCTGCCTATCTAGCTACTTGGATCTATCCATCTACTTGGACTTGTTAGCTCTTTATCTCCGCTCTGTCTGGCTACATACGTGTCTGCGTCGTGAGAGCCTCAGGCTTTTTGGCTTGGCGGTTTGCGACGGCTCTGGAGCCAAGAATGCAATACCGGCTGAAAAAAAAACACAGGAGTTGCATACGCAGCCGACAAGCATGCAACGGAGACAGACCTTCGCATTCCTGCACTAGCCAAGTGTCTCACATAAAGAGCTTCTTTGATGCGGGGGTTCAAACGCCAGTCACAGGTGAGACCTTCTGCAGGGATGTACTGCCAGAACTAGAGCATCCCCGAAAACGCGCCCCTCTGTGCAATGGTGCCGGCATTCATGATCACCGCGGCCTGCAGGTCAGGCGGGCCGGAGCCAAACATCGAACCTCCCCCAGCTATGCGCTTCGAGGGGCTGGACATGCCCCTGCTTTGCTGCCACGTGCCTGCAGAGGGATCTGCCTGATGGTGGCCATCGGCCCCACAACATAGCTCGAGCCTTCGAGAATTTTCCATTTACTCACCACTCACCAAATCTGCTTATACTGTTCTGGAAATCTGAGGCAAAGGCGTGCTGCAACTACGCGTGGCACAAGAACAACGTGCTGCGCCATTGGTGCGAGACCGCTCTGGCCTGTCATCAACCCAGGACGGTACGCCTGGGATGTACAAGGGTGGTAAGTGTGCGCGGGTCCCAGAGGTCAGGACATAGGATTCAGCGAGGGCTGGTAACTAGGGAAGGGTTTGTATTGAGCTTACGGCTCAATTTCTACGTTTAGGGTTACTTTGCTCTTGCGACATAACTGGCCGATCCCGTCGCGGTATAAGGGTTGAGAGTTGAGTTGTTTAACACGGTTTGACTACTGCGTTCCCCCGTAGCATGCTCGTGTTTGGAAATAACCAGATGCAACTGGTAACCAAGTAAATCTTTTGG
Organism: Symbiodinium sp. CCMP2592; assembly: GCA_905221615.1. Classification (NCBI taxonomy): domain Eukaryota; class Dinophyceae; order Suessiales; family Symbiodiniaceae; genus Symbiodinium; species Symbiodinium sp. CCMP2592. Next base: position 79,159 of record CAJNDT010000745.1, on the reverse strand, counting down.
TATGATATGGTAAGATCAATTTTTGCAAGCATGTGTTGTGGCCTTCAGCAACGCTGCTTTGCAAACACGCAGGATGTGCGCTTGTGCATTGCAATGTTACAAAGCTGCAATTCACACGACCCAGTTGCGTTCGGGACATTGCAGGCCTCGGCACCCTGTGACAACGTAGCCAACAACAGGCGCTCGACTCTGGACCGGGAAGCGTACGACGCCATGCCCAGGCATGTAGGGAAAGCCGTGAAGGGACATGCTGGAGATGTTCGTCGGAGCGACAGCAGACCTGCGACAGAAAAAATCGAGCAGCCCGAGCGCAAATGATGGGTTTTGCATGGGCCTTGCCATTCCCTGGCCTGGCACCTGAGACCGGGAGATCACTCTTGCTGCGTCGCACTGAATTCCCCTGGTCTGTTCAAGAGCAGAACTGCAAACGAAACCTCAAATTACGGCCGTAAACCACCGACCAGGCAGTCCCAAAGCCTATGCAGATTGGCGAAGACACACCCCTCTGGGCACATAACCGGAACAGTTGGAGGCTGCAGAGAAGCGATTTGCCTGTCCACCTGGCAGTTCGGGGTTTGCGGTGGGTGATGCTCGCCATTCTGGCACATCGAGTTCAGGCTTGTGACCTGTTGAACTGATCGGCTAGCCGGGCTGACGGTGCCAACAAGGCGGACGACCAGTGTGCCAGGCTATGAGAAGTAAACTGCGTACGACCAAAACATCCCATCGTCCTTACCAAATCTGCCGCTAGGCCTGAATATTGAATAGACCAGTTCCCGGGGCCTAATACTACAACGATGTTGAGGCTGTACAGGAACAGTGATACCTTGAGGTCAAAAAGATTGAGCCGACGAAGACAAGATATTGAGTTGCCAACTTGGAGTTCCAAACTTCACTGCTTCGTGAGTTCCAAGCCGGCGCAACATGTGGTCGCCATGGAGATCAGACCGTGCGTCGATGCATTGCCGACAAAACTATATGAAAACAACTGTTCATAGTTTGAGAACCGCCCTAGGAATCCTGCACAGGTGACCTTGTGTCCAAAACGCCACTTTGCACTTGAGGCCTAGTTTGCGTGTGCCTGCTCCAGGCGCACAGTAGCCTTTCTGCGATCCTGTGATCCAAGATGAGTCATGATCGACAACAGCAAAGTCATGCAAAAACTGCAACAAACCAATTGCGCTTCGATAATTCTGACGTTGATGCTGCTGCCTGCTAACGCACCAACCTCCGTTCTGATTAATGTCCAAGGGGCATTTCAGGCCGGTGCCGGGGTGGCGTTTCAGGTCCGTTCGGATCCGCCCAAATTCGTTCCAGGATGTGCAGGATTGCGTTTCACACCCCGAAAGAGGCCTGTCACTGCGAGGTGCAAACGTCAAAACCTGAGGGGGCCATCGTTTTGACCGTGATAACCACCATCCTGGTTGATGGGCGGACTTTATGAGCCGCCTTCGACATCGCTTTAACAACAGGTGCCAAAGTTGGACCCCCTGAAGAAATTCCAAGGGAAAAAGTCTTGGGACAACATGCCTCATTTACTCCACGAAGACTTCTTCGAGGCTTGGTTCAAGTCCTTCGGCAGCTTAGCCTTTGTGAGGAAGCGCACGATGAGCTGGCGACCTCGGTGGATTTGAAGGCTTCTGATTCCAATGAATGCCCATTTCAAATCGCGGAGTTTGCTTGGGCTTGCTAGACAGCTTGTGCACGTGCGGGAGGCCCTCGGGCTCTCAGGCATCAGTGTGTACTCCAGCAGCTCTCGACTCGTGGCCACTGCCGACGATGATATGGAATTCGTAAGCTATTGCCGGACTAAAGTCTTTAGGATTGGATCTTGCGGTGTACACGTGTTGGGAGACTCGGCTCAGGCACTGGCACTCCTCGTACTTCCGCAAGGCCGCTGCCCTGTCCTGGGGTGCGAGGCTTCCGATGCTTCGGCTTCCGTGGCAACGTCTGTCCGTCCATCTGCCTTGTGCAGGAAGTCGACAGTGCCAGGCCAGGTACAGTACCAAGAAACGATACGGACACAGCGTCAGCCTGTGCTAGGATGCCGACGCCAGTGCGCGCGGCTCGCAAGGCCTCCTTCTCTACTGAGCGACTCTGAAAATCCTAGATCCTCTCTCAGTCGCAGGCCCCCCCTGATGCTCTACAGGAGCTGCGCCGTGAGGCCAGCACTGCGCACTTGCAGCTTCATGCTAATTCAGGAAATACATGTATGCTATATGCTCATAGTGTGTTCTCTAAGTTTGTGGTCAAGGCATCCGTACAAATGGTCGTCATCGTTCGCTTCGTCGTGGCCCTTGCGGTGGCGGCAATTGCCGTGGTGTTTGTGCCGCTTGCGTAGTAGCGGCCGCGGTTCACGACACTGCCACAGTGCCGCAGCATGAACGCAACAGTGCAAGGACCTTCGTGCAGTCGCGTTGCTTGCTCGACTTCGTGGCGTTTTGAGTGCGGGTGCCAATACGCAGTGGATGCGAAGACGGCTTTGAAGCCTGTTTCACTGCTGCTTGTGAACCTGCATCTATCAAGTGCTGCCTTGAAGCCCCTCCAATCCCTAAGCCCAAAAGCTGCAACGCAAGTCCTTGCCGCAGCGTCGCGCGGCTGCCGCAACTCGGCTGTTTCAGGATGGGTTCGGGATCCTGCTCCGCTTCGTGCTGCTTAGGGATTCTTGTCCAAAGGCTGCCATCATGTCTGCCCCATCATGTCTGCCAAGCGGCGCGAAGACGCCGTGTCGGAAAGCGCCTCCGCCGCGGCACGCGGACTAACTGGCAGCAGGTTCGGCCTCAAGGAAACCCCCCATCCAGTTCAGGAGCAGGCTCAGATTTAGATTCAAGTCTTGTGCGGCAGGGTTTCAGATTCACGGCTGAAGTTCAATCACTGCCGGATAGCGAGAAAGGTTTCGGCTCCAGCATCGAAGATCGCTCGGGACCCAAAGCACCAAGTGTTCTTTCTTCGGTGATGGGCACATCGTTCGGAGCCTTCCGGTCGTCGGTTCCTGTCTTGACAAGCCTTCTAAGGCAGCTTCGGACCAGTTACAAGCATCGACTCGGGTCACATGTTTTCACGTGGCAATGCAAATGACCATTGAGGGCCGAGCAAGCCGTCGCTCTCGACCTACTAAACGATCAGGTGGGACCGACAAATTAGCAACTACCTATGCACCTGACGCTTCCCCCTCTCCTAGCACCCACAGTCGCCTTGAAAGTAAGAGCATTAGGAGTAAGTGGGACTGTCAATGGCGGTGCTCGAAATACTGAAAGTAAAGGTAACACTAGACATTAAGACCTGTCGCGGAAGGCAAGGACAAGGACATGCGTGTCGAAGCATGATACCACTTATGATAACGCTCTCACTCTTCTCCGCCGCCGCTGCAGGCTCGGGCGCACCGAGAAGCACATGCTTGACTGGACGCCCTGGGCCAGGACCTCGTAACGGCAATTGTTTATCTGCCGAGGCCGGAGGCCTGGAGCCTCTTAATCTAGCTCCATGGGACCATGTCCTTACATGGCACCTTTCCTATTTTTTGGTTCTTTTTTGGCAGGTCCGGTACTCCCCCACACTGCACCGCGCCCGCCCCCGCCTCTCCACCCGCCCGCCCCTCCTTGCCCCATACCGCCTTCTTTTCCGCGGCCTTCGCGCTACAATCGCTACAAATAGCGATTGAATTAATCCGGGGCCGCGTAGCGGTGTACGATTATTAGTTCTGTTATTACGTTATTACTATTATTATCGTGCCGCGACTGATGGGCTGCGCACACAGGCCATCGTCCGGCTAAGCTCCAGGCCACCACTGGCTGAGCATTAGGCCAACCCTGCCTGCAAAAGACTCTCACAATCAGACGTGTGTTGCTCCCAACAGCATCCTCGCTGAGAGCCGCACGCTCAAGTCTGCCTCACGCAGCAGGTCGGGCGTAGCAGCAAGCTCAGGATCGCAGACTACCAAGAGGGGAAGGTGCCGGGTCTAGTTGCTGGCAGCGCAGCGCCACCCAGAGAAAATGCAAAACTCTAAAGCAAGAGGGATTGCAGAGGAAAGTCTTCTTGGCTGATTCCAATTGCTCCTAAATGCCATGCATCCTTCCTACCTCGACTTGTTCCGCTTCGCCTTGAAGGGAAGATACGCAACGTCCCAAGCAATGCACGGGGAAACACAGAAACCATAAGCAAAAGGCATGGACAACGGATGGGACAATCATTACACCTAGCACTCCAGTCTTGCAGCACGCAGGCTCTGCATCCTGGCCCAGGACAAGCAAACGTTCTTGCAAACTCCGACATGCTGACCCTCTGCATGATTGGATTGCAGTATGCTTGCACACTGCGTGCCCAAACTGGGTAGCAAAAAACCTGTTGCAGTTTGCGGCCCTCCCGCCTGATAGACCTCCAAGTCTTGGGGGTCCTGTGCTGCTGAACCTAAACAACAACCCCTTATTACCGTGGCATGCCGTGGTCTGTGGGGTCAGTATGGTCTCAAGATGTTGCACATAGGCGGATACTCTGGCCGTGAGACAAGCGTTGTTTTGCTGCGGGCGTTTCGTGCAATCAGTGTCTGCTACTCCCCGCCCCGGTGACATCCTACACGGCTCAGGCAAGCTCGCACAAAACCAAGCCCAATCAACGTGCACATGTCGGAGATTCCAGTGCCAATACTTTACGGTATAAAATCCTTCGTGGCTACTCGTAGAAGAGGGCTGCTCCATGAATACGGACAACACGAAGGAGAACAGTGGAAACCCTGGAGGCATGTCAAATCAATGTAGCGTTATGTCGGGGCTTACAAGCTAGTTCTATTGATCCTGGAAGTATTTAACTTAGGATTTGAATAGGTTTCGAGTAGGAAATGAATAGGACCGCATGAAAATCCGAATTAGGAAACGAATAGGAAATGAATAGGAAACCATTAGAACCAGCCATCCGAGGAGCAGGCAAAATTAGAGAAAGCTTCGGACCAGGAAAAGGAAATAAATAGAAACCAAAATAAGGAATATACCACACAAAAGTAGGACAGAATTCCCAACAAAAAAAGGAACGGTCAGGACAACACAGAGGAACAATATGAAAATCCTAGATTTTGTTTATTTTCCAATTATTTTCCTACTATTTTCCTATTCTATTCCTATTTTTCTTTAATTTGAGAGAGAAAACTGGAAAAAATAGGAACAAAATAGGAAAATAATAAGAAAATAGGGAAAGCCTCTGATTTTCCTATGTGTTTCCTAATTTTCTGTCTAATATTTTCCTACTATGTTCTTGTCGTATTCCTATTTGTTCCTTTTAAAGAGAAAATTGAGAAAAAAGGAATAAAATAGGAAAGTAATAGGGAAACAATAGGAAAATGCGCAAACCTAGGATTTTCCTATCTGTTTCCTAATTTTCTTTCTAATAGTTTCCTATGGTTTTCCTATCTTATTCCTATTTTTCTCTCATTTTGAAATTAGGAATAAAATAGGAAAATAATAGGAGAATAATAGGAAAATAAGAAAAACCTAGGATTTTCCTATTTCCTAATTTTCTCTATAAATTGGAGGAAAAAACAGGAATCACATAGGAAAACAAGAGGAAAGTAGAGGAAACCTAGGATTTCCTATTTAAAAGAGGAAAATGTATTAAAACCTAATTCCGTCCCTATTTTTGTATCTATTTGTTTCCTTTTTCTGGCCTAGCGTCGGCTTTTTCTGCTGTTTTCTAGTTTCTTTCCTAATTATGGCCGTACTTATTGCCTATTTAATTCCTATGTCCCAAACCGGGCCTTGTAATTTGAATCCTAATGAAATCCTGATTTATTCCGATGACGTCCTACTTGTTTCCTATTGACGAGTCCTGGTTGTTTCCGATTAGAATCCTAAATTTAAGTATTTTGGAACATCAATAGTGTTAGCTTTAAGCCCCGACATACATGTAGCGAGGATCACCGTCGCAGGCAGGATCATGCCGCTAGCGAACACTATAGCACTATCGTGGTGAAGCTGAATACTATGGGTTCGACAATGAAGAAAGATGCTGGTAATGATGCTGGTGGTAATGGTGGTAATGGTAATGGTGGTGATGGTGGTGATGGTGGTGATGGTGGTGGTGGTGGTGGTGATGGTGATGGTGATGGTGATGGTGGTGCTCGGACACACTTGCGGAGCTGGGCTTGAAACCACTCCCTCGGTCACTTTTCACGGAGCCCAAGCCAGCAATCGCCGCAGCTCTTGACCAAAAAAGTCGACTTCAATCCCACAGCTAAACACCCAACGCAGTGCCCATGCAATGCCTCCAGGTCAACATGGTTGTGGACTGTCGTTTCGACCTCCGGGACCCGTCAGCTAAGCCCGCAATAAAGCATTGGTAAAGACAAGGGGAAGAGGAAGGAGATTCGAAAAACGGAAACATTGGTCCTTGCTGCTAGTAGCAGTACAAGTAGCTCCTTGCAGCAGCAACAATGACGACAACCACAACGACAACGACATCATCATCATCGTCAGCATCATCATCATCATCATCATCCTCAACATCACCATCATCATCAACAACATCATCATCACCATATTTGCCATCGTGATTGTTGTAGGCTGTCGTCATTCTCTTCAACCTGATCGACATTCGAAATAGCCACTGCACTGCCAAACGATCCAACCAAACAGCCAACACCATTGACTGAACGACCCAATAAACTACAAAACAAACTTACAAAACATCAATCAGCCCATCGCCCATCTTCAGGCGAATGTTCCACAAAGCAGGAACAGTCTTCTTTGGGTACGGCCCCCACTCAGTAATAGTTGACTGATATTCATTTGTCGACTCTTACTGTATGGGGGCCGTACCTAAAGTCTTCTCATCGTGGCGGGTGGAACATGTTGCTAGCGCTTTCGATGTTTGCTTCAGCGGGCCGACCTTCGTTCATCGAGAGTTCCCACTCGTGGATCACTGGGGTCGCGCCTCCACATGGAAGTGGCGAGCACGCTCCTGCTCGACCACCTCGGGCACATGTACCACCTGCTCCTGTCATACGGTTTATAGGGTCTTTCGATGTTGCAAGCAAGGGAGGATTTGGGGCGGATGTGAGACAAGCGTTGTTTTTCTGCAGGCGTTTGGTGCAATCACTGTCCGCCACTGCCATGGCCCTTTTCCACAAAGGGTTATACGGTATAACTTATACCAGGGTGCCGACGAGACAAGTAAAACTAGGACGAAAATGCAAGCATGATTATAGCGGTGCCTGAAACTTAAGCCGAAGCGAGAAGGAGCCATGTTCGAGGTCCTGCGTCATGGGCATGTGGACTGCGACCGCTTGCTCCACGTGTTGGTGCATCACCCGTTCCTTCGGTGAAGGAGCTTGGGATCTTCAGCTGATCCTTACACCTTCATCCCCCAAAGCCCTCAACCCTCCAAGTGTTTTAGGGTGCTCCGTGTTCTGCATGGTCTGGAGTTGCGGGTTTTCTCAGGAGTCTCAGGATTGAATTCGGAGGGTACTTCGGCAGCTCGAGGCTTCAACATCCATTGCAAGGATAAGCTAAGCTGCAGAAAGACTTCGGCAGACCTGCTGTTTGAGGGTTTAGGGGTCCCCCCGAGTTTGTGAGCCACACAATTATGAGAAACAAGAAAAGGAGCTTTCACAAGCAGGCCCCACTGCCGGGTGGGATACGATGGGTTGAAACCTTACGTGAAAGTCGTGCGGTCATGCGTGAGAACGGCCCGCGCAGAAGTTCTTCTGCATGAGCGCGAAAAGCTTCGTGTCAGTTATTATGAAGTTAAGAGCTGCGCTAGAGGACGACTTCTGCATGTATGAGAGACGCAAGATCCCTGCACAGATGCGCTGACGTAAAGTAGTCCTTCTGTTGTTGCAGGTAATCAAACTGAGCTCTGAGATGTCGCTGACAGGAGGGGCTCCTGCTCGATGGTCTTCGGCACATGGACCACCTGCTCCCGAACCGAAAAGCTAGGATACCTGACCCTGCTTCCCCTCTTCTCATCTTCAAGGTCTACCCCTATTTCGAGCCTCATTCCAAGATATTCGACTGGTCCGATTCTTTACCACCTGTCCTTCCAATCTGCACTGCGCGGGATCCAAACGCATTCGGTTAGCTTCAATGGGCCTGGCTACGGCACTGGAACTCAGGCAGCCGAAGTCACGGGAATACAACACTTAAGGTCGCTGGGCTTTCGGGATCTCTGCTCCGACCCTTGGAGTGAGCCAGCAAGGCACTTAAGTTCCAACAAAGCCTACTCAGCCAGCGCCCAGAGAAACAGCCCTGACACCCTCGACACTCCACAGATTCGCCTGCACCTGTGCAATCGGCACTTCCACCACCTGGCGCGGGACAGGAATTGGGAGTGGTGTCAAGAGTTCCAGAGCTGAAGCTTTCAGGGTCTTACGGTCTTACCAGAAAGAGATTGCGAGAGCAGAAACTCGCCATCTCTGCAGCGATTTGGGCGCTGTACATTTTCTACTATGCCAATGTAAACGAAACCCTAAACCCACGAAAAACGATCGGACCATCGCCTGCTCCACGTGCTGATGCATCAACCGGGTCCGGGTAGCGACTTTCGGTACGTGGGCAGCCGTCTCCTGTGGGTCCAGGATTTAAGGTTCTTGAGTCTTGGCTTGCATCGGGCTCCCCTGTCCATCCGGCTCCCTGTCATGCACCACCAAGAAGCAGGCATCCTGATATCAAAGCCCCTGTCAGCCAAGGCTTGGATCGCAGCTGCCGTCCCGCACAATCAAGTCATATCCCAAGCTGTATAGTGGCTTTTAAGGCTTCGAGCCTTTGTCTAAGAGCTGTAGGACGTTAAAAACCTGTGCCAAGGTTTTGAACCCGTCCTGGCTCATGAGCGCCGGCACCTCCACTTGCCGCTCGACTCGCTGGAGGATCTGGCCTAGGGTTAAGGGTTCAGAGATGTTTGGGGTTTAGGGTTTGAGATGTATGTTGGGCTTTTCTCATCGCGTGACGTCCTACACGGACAATGCAAGCTCGCACAAAAGAAGCCCCGGCAACGTTCACATGTCGGAGATTCAAGTGTCAATAGAATAAAGTTGAAACTCCTACGTGGCTAGAAGAACAATGCTCCACGAATACCGACAACACGAGGGAGAACAGCAGAATGGAGGTGTCAAATCAACATAGTGAGGACCACCGTCGCAGGCAGCATCATTGCGCTGGTGAACATTATAGCAAGCTGATTACTACGGTTTCGACGATGAAGATGATGATAATGATGCTGGTGGTAAAGGTGATGGTGGTGGTAGTGGTGGTGGTGGTGGTGGTGGTGGTGGTGGTGGTGGTGGTGGTGGTGGTGGTGGTGGTGGTGGTGGTGGTGGTGGTGGTGGTGGTGGTGGTGGTGGTGGTGTCGGTCACAGCTGCAGTTGGCTATGTCCTTGGCGAGCGTGCTTCAGGATGTTGGTAACGATACTTCTACAAGGCACAGAAGACACTCAAGCACTCATCGGGAAGCATACAGCATCAGGACAGATGGAAACAACCATTGCCATCATCTGTCGCAACCACACACCAGTATCGTCACTTGGACTCCCAGACGGGAAAACACCAACTTAGGTGAAAAAGGGAATGGGGGTTGCTAGGGGGGTGCCTGATGCAGTTCAGCGGCGAGTCTGAGTAATGATCTTAGAAACGCGGACCTGCTCCGCTTGGGTCATCGGCACTGGCACCTGGAGCCACCGCCATGGAGTTTAGGTTTTCGGGTTCGCGACTCACGCGTTGAGTCTGAGTTCAAGGATCACGAAAAGTCAAAGCTCGGTCGGGCCTGGCCCCATAGCCACTGGAAGCAGCTGCCCTGACCGTTCGCAAAGAATCTCTGCAAATGCCGCGAGCGACTGGCGACGATTTCTTCTGGCCTCCTGTCGCTTGACCTCCGGCGGAGGCTGGCAAAAACAGCCTTTCTGTATTCCCACAGCCTCGGCATTTCGAATTGGTAAAGATGGAGCGGACGAAACGAAACAAGAAAACAAACGGTTTGTAACTGAAAGTTCCTTCCATGAAACCTCAAGAAGCCCTCATTTCTCTATGGGGTTCTCTATTTCAGGTTTACGGTTCAGGCTCTGCCTGCATCACCTTCTCGACGACCACAGGGCGCGGCACTTCGACCTCCGGGCAATTTCTCGTTTCCGGGCGGTTCTGTGCATCTGAAGCTTCACGGGCTGGGAGATTTGGCCCAGGTTCGAAACTTGAAAGTGTTCTGGGTGTCCAGGGTTCGAGCGCTCAGCTTCTTAGCGCCGTGAAGTTTCTGAACCTTCGTGACAAGCGGTTTGTTGAAGGGATCTGGGCTGAAGGCTGCAGGGGTCTTGGAATTTGGAGCTGAGGGACGTCGCACTCGATATTTAGTTTTGTGTAATTCATCTTGTATCATTATATACTTATATACATGCATTAATATATATATATATATATATATATATATACATATACATATTATCTTAACGGTATTGGTATGTTCTGGATTGACTTATGTTATCCCATACTGTATGATTGCACCTTATGGCTTGGGGGTTTTACGATGGCCGAATCCTTACGGCCCTAGGTGGTGATAAGTATTTCGAGTTTAGGGTCAGGGACCCTGCGCAATAGCTGCAACTGATGGCCTGCAGTGACTAAGGCGAGGCTTGCCCACTTCGCCAGACTATTCCAGGTCGGCTGAAACCCTGAAGAAGCAGCCTGAACAATTTCCTGGTAAAACTCCTCGGCATGCTGTCGTGCCTGAAGAGCACGATCTGAACAAATCATGGTAAATAGCGAAAGGCGACTTCGAAGTCTGGCTTTAGGGCACGGCTCTCACACCTTTCAACACAAAGGTTCATCTAGGATCTTGGTCATGATCGGACACACTTGCGGAGTTGGGCTTGAAACTACTCCCTCGGTCACTTTTCACGGAGCCTAAGCCCGCAATCACCGACTTCAATCCCACAGCTAAACACCCAACGCAGTGCCCATGCAATGCCTCAAGGTCAACATGGTTGTGGACTGTCGTTTCGACCTCCGGGACCCGTCAGCTAAGCCCGCAATAAAGCATTGGTAAAGACAAGGGGAAGAGGAAAGAGATTCGAAAAACGGAAATATAAAAGAAGAATCATTGCCCTTGTTCGTTGTACTCCTTCTTCTCATCGTCCTTCGCATCACCAGCATCGACATGATTCCGTAGAGGGTCCTTGCTGCTAGTAGCAGTACAAGTAGCTCCTTGCAGCAGCAACAATGAGGACAACCACAACGACAACGACATCATCATCATCGTCAGCATCAGCACCATCATCGTCTTCTTCAAAACCACCACCACCGCCACCACCAGCATCATCATCATCATCATCACCAAAACCACCACTACCACCACCACCGCCAGCATCATCATCATCATCGTCATCATCATCATCCTCATTCTCACCATCACCATCATCACCATCATCAACAACAACAACATCGTCATCACCATATTTGTCATCGTGATTGTTGTATGCTGTTGTCATTTTTTAATCCTGAACGAAATTCGAAATAGCCACTGCACTGCCAAACGATCCAACCAAACAGCGAACACCATTGACTGAACGACCCAATAAACTACAAAACAAACTTACAAAACATCAATCAGCCCATCGCCCATCTTCAGGCGAATTATCCACAAAGCACGAACATTCTTCTCATCGTGGCCGGTGGAACATGTCGCTAGCGCTTTCGATTTTTGCTTCAGCGGGCCGACATTCGTTCATAGAGAGTTCCCACTCGTGGATCACTGGGGTCGCGCCTCCACATGGAAGTGGCGAGCACCCTCCTGCTCGACCGCCTTGGGCACATGCACCACCTGCTCCTGTCATACGGTCTAGGGTCTTACGATGTTGCAAGTAGGGGAGGATTTTGGGCGGATACGCCGGACGTGAGACAAGCGTTGTTTTTCTGCAGGCGTTTGGTGCAATCACTGTCCGCCACTGCCATGGACCTTTTCCACATAGGGCTATACCAGGGTGCTGACGACACAAGTAAAACTAGAAGGAAAATACAAACATGATGATAGCGTGCCTTAAGCTTAAGCCGAAACAAAAAGGAACCCGTCCTGGCTCATGAGCGCCGGCACCTCCACTTGCCGCTCGACTCGCTGGAGGATCTGGCCTAGGGTTAAGGGTTCAGAGATGTTTGGGGTTTAGGGTTTGAGATGTATGTTGGGCTTTTCTCATCGCGTGACGTCCTACACGGACAATGCAGGCTCGCACAAAAGAAGCCCAGGCAACGTTCACATGTCGGAGATTCAAGTGTCAATAGAATAAAGTTGAAACTCCTACGTGGCTAGAAGAACAATGCTCCACGAATACCGACAACACGAGGGAGAACAGCGGAATGGAGGTGTCAAATCAACGTAGTGAGGACCACCGTCGCAGGCACGATCATTGCGCTGGTGAACATTATAGCAAGCTGATTACTACGGTTTCGACGATGAAGATGATGATAATGATGCTGGTGGTAAAGGTGATGGTGGTGGTGGTGGTGTCGGTCACAGCTGCAGTTGGCTATGTCCTTGGCGAGCGTGCTTCAGGATGTTGGTAACGATACTTCTACAAGGCACAGAAGACACTCAAGCACTCATCGGGAAGCATACAGCATCAGGACAGATGGAAACAACCATTGCCATCATCTGTCGCAACCACACACCAGTATCGTCACTTGGACTCCCAGACGGGAAAACACCAACTTAGGTGAAAAAGGGAATGGGGGTTGCTAGGGGGGTGCCTGATGCAGTTCAGCGGCGAGTCTGAGTAATGATCTTAGAAACGCGGACCTGCTCCGCTTGGGTCATCGGCACTGGCACCTGGAGCCACCGCCATGGAGTTTAGGTTTTCGGGTTCGCGACTCACGCGTTGAGTCTGAGTTCAAGGATCACGAAAAGTCAAAGCTCGGTCGGGCCTGGCCCCATAGCCACTGGAAGCAGCTGCCCTGACCGTTCGCAAAGAATCTCTGCAAATGCCGCGAGCGACTGGCGACGATTTCTTCTGGCCTCCTGTCGCTTGACCTCCGGCGGAGGCTGGCAAAAACAGCCTTTCTGTATTCCCACAGCCTCGGCATTTCGAATTGGTAAAGATGGAGCGGACGAAACGAAACAAGAAAACAAACGGTTTGTAACTGAAAGTTCCTTCCATGAAACCTCAAGAAGCCCTCATTTCTCTATGGGGTTCTCTATTTCAGGTTTACGGTTCAGGCTCTGCCTGCATCACCTTCTCGACGACCACAGGGCGCGGCACTTCGACCTCCGGGCAATTTCTCGTTTCCGGGCGGTTCTGTGCATCTGAAGCTTCACGGGCTGGGAGATTTGGACGACAAATTTGGCCCAGGTTCGAAACTTGAAAGTGTTCTGGGTGTCCAGGGTTCGAGCGCTCAGCTTCTTAGCGCCGTGAAGTTTCTGAACCTTCGTGACAAACGGTTTGTTGAAGGGATCTGGGCTGAAGGCTGGAGGGGTCTTGGAATTTGGAGCTGAGGGACGTCGCACTCGATATATGATTTTTGTAACTAATGAATAAATAAATATATATATATATATATATATACACACATGCATTATTATTATTAGTATACTTATGATTATTGTTATTACATATACATATACATATACATATACATATACATAGTATCTTAACGGTATTGGTATGTTCTGGATTGCCTTATGTTATCCCATACTGTATGATTGCACCTTATGGCTTGGGGGCTTTACGATGGCCGAATCCTTACGGCCCTAGGTGGTGATAAGTATTTCGAGTTTAGGGTCAGGGACCCTGCGCAATAGCTGCAACTGATGGCCTGCAGTGACTAAGGCGAGGCTTGCCCACTTCGCCAGACTATTCCAGGTCGGCTGAAACCCTGAAGAAGCAGCCTGAACAATTTCCTGGTAAAACTCCTCGGCATGCTGTCGTGCCTGAAGAGCACGATCTGAACAAATCATGGTAAATAGCGAGAAGCGACTTCGAAGTCTGGCTTTAGGGCACGGATCTCACACCTTTCAACACAAAGGTTCATGTAGGATCTTGATCATGCTCGGACGCACTTGCGGAGCTGGGCTTGAAACTACTCCCTCGGGCACTTTTCACGGAGCCTAAGCCCGCAATCGCCGCAGCTCTTAAGCAAAAAAGTCGAATTCAATCCCACAGCTAAACACCCAACGCAGTGCCCATGCAATGCCTCCAAGTCAACATGGTTGTGGACTGGCTTTTCGACCTCCGGGACCCGTCAGCTAAGCCCGCAATAAAGCATTGGTAAAGACAGGGGGAAGAGGAAGGAGATTCGAAAAACGGAAATATAAAAGAAGAATCATTGCCCTTGTTCGTTGTACTCCTTCTTCTCATCGTCCTTCGCATCACCAGCATCGACATGATTCCGTAGAGGGTCCTTGCTGCCAGTAGCAGTACAAGTAGCTCCTTGTAGCCGACAACCACAACAACGACACCATCATCATCGTCATCTTCATCAGCAGCATCATCATCATCAAAACCATCACCACCACCAGCATCATCATCATCTTCGTCCTCGCGGACTTGACGAACATCATCCTCATCATCCTCATCATCCTCACCATCACCATCGTCATCATCATCATCACCAACATCACCAACATCATCATCATCATCACCATATGTGCCATCGTGACTGTTGCATGCTGTTGTCATTCTCTTCATCCTGAACGAAATTTGAAATAGCCAATGGACTGCCAAACCATTCAACCAAAAAGCCAACACCACTGACTGAACTACCCAACAAAGTACAAAGCAAACTTACAAAACATCAAACAGCCCCTCGCCCATCTTCAGGCGAATATTCCACAAAGCACGAACATCCTTCTCATCGTGGCGGGTGGAACATGTTGCTCAAACCCGTGCTTTGCTCCACAAGCTTTCGGCACATGCACGACCTGCGCGACATGCTGCTCAATCGGCACGTTCGCGATCTCCTGCAGCCGTGGCATTTCTCAACTTGGCCAAAGCGCTTTTGATTTTTGCTTCAGCAGGCTGACCTTCGTTCATCAAGAGTTCCCACTCGTGGGTCACTGACTTTCTGGGTCGCACTGCTGTTGATTGTTGCACTCTTTCCATAGCTTTGTAGCAGCTGTTTTGAAATTAGGAGCTGACCTAGAGGGCAACATCTGCATGTATGCAGAAGTTGCATTTTGGAGATATGCATAAGCTGATCTCACAGCGGCCAAGCAGCGGAGATTGTAGCACTACGGGTGTGAGGAAAATATGGAGCATTTCTCAAAACCAGGCGCTATGTTTCTGGCTCAGGCTTGAAACTCCTGGGTCGGAGCATTCACCGACGCAGAAAGCCTACAAGTGCCATACCTGCAGGCACAAATGCCTACGGCAGCCTCATCTGCAATTTGTTGGGGAACTTTTCCAACTCTTGCAATCCTGTTTCGAAAGTACAATCGAACTAGCGGACTTCTGTGTGAAACGGGAAATTGACTTGGAGGCAGCTTCGGGGTATGTTGTGGGGAAAGCTGTGCGCAACAGGGACTTGGTCCGGCTATGTTCGGAAACAGCTTCCCATCAGTCCTTCCAGGGTGTGAAAATGCAAATTGCAGCATCCCATCCCATAAAGTTCGGGTCAATCTACCTCGGTGCGACAGACCTGGCACGCAGTGCGCCCCGTCCTCATCACATCCGTCTTCATCACTTCGCCGCGGATGGGTCCTCACTGCATAAAAAATCTCCACAATCACCACCCGAAAGATGTCCTGCCGAAGCCCTGCTCAGGGCTGGGCAACAGAGTCGGCAACGCGGGCACCGACTTCACAACTTCCATGGTCTGCACTTTGTTCGGGGCGGTTGTGTTGACCACGGTGTGCAGCACTTCCGAGCTCCGAATTCGTAGAGGGCCCTGGGACTTGGTGGTTTCGGGCCTAAGGCACCTTGAACCGGATGGCGCTTTGAAGGACAGAGTTTGCAGATCAAGCCGCGAACCCGCAATAGCTGTCAGTACGCTCAACAGCAATCTATATGCCATCCAAACGCTCTGCCCTTGAATGTCCAAGCCCGGTTTAATGCAAACATTAGCCAACGTCAGTACACACTGCAAGCCATGCACCAAAACCAGAGAACAGCGTGCACGGTGGCACACAGTATTGTGACAATCCTCCTTCATTGCTGATGGCTGTCTTTTCAAGCGCACCTGTAGGGTCTGCAGCTGCATTAGGTACTGTGCATGTGAGACAGCTGGGCGGCGGCTCGTATTTTTTGTCTTCGCTCACCTTGCGCTCACAGGAGAAGACGTGGTGCTACCAAAATGTCGTAAGCGTGGCTGCAGCGCTAATGCAAGTAGTGACGTCGTCACGACAATGATAAGAACATGGAAATTACAGCAAAAGTTAAATGCCAATTTTAATTGCTGCTGCAAAGCCTGTCATGTTGAGGAGCAGCATGTTCCGGCGTATCAACGTCCGCACCATGTCAAACACCATCAAGACAGGTACCAAACTGCCAAGTAGGACCCAGCGACTATCTCCGTGCCTCCCCTTCCCTCGTCGTGGATACGGTCAACGTGCTTTGGACCCTCGGTGGTTTGACTGTTGAGGGGCTTCCTAAGTTGTCTGAAGCTTTACGTGGCCTTTCTCGATTCTTGGACTAGGGATGCTTTTATGCAGCATCGCGCGGTGCTTTTCCTGACGTGCATGCACTGTTCCGAAGCCCTAAACCCTTCTTGGAGGCTCGTGGGACTTAGTAAGGTCAAAAGTACCTCAGTTGGGGCTAGAACTTGTGAGCAATTCTAAACGTATAGTTACCCTCTTTTTTTATAACCCCAGTCCGCCGAGGCCAGAGGCCTAGGCGTCTTGATAGGAAGCTCAGGTACCCTCCACCTAATCCTCATCCCTGCAGCTCAAAGGTTTGGAACCACCCGTTTTTTGCATTCATTGCTGGATCTTTTGGCCTTCCCGCCCCGCTGATCGCTGTTTTTGACCCCCTCTCCCCCCTCCCCTCCCCTCCCCCCTCCCCTCCCCTCCCCCCTGCCCCCTCCCCCTCCCCCCCCCTCCTCTGGGAGCTCTGAACTGCACAAGCCGAGGCGGGCGGCGTAGCGTTCAAAGTACTAAGTCCCCTAAGTCCCATGATCCTCTAGGTAGTTAGGGGCCTAGGGTTTAGGGTTACTGCGCCTTAACACTCAACTGTACTTCTTCGGGATCCCACTGCAAAAGGGGAGAGAGAGAGAGAGAACCCGAGTCCAACCGCCATGATGCCCCAAATCCAACCCTGAAGGGTTGAGGGTTTAGAGGGTATGGGGCTTTGCGGTTTTAGGTTTCAAGGTTCCTGGGTAGAACAACGCAAAAACAAAAAAGGACAATAGGTTTTAAGCTTCAAAACTAGATTTGACTTCGACCTCTAACATGGCGCCCAAGTATTTTACGCTAGTCTCGGCGAGCGCCTTCCATGATATGTCTTCTACATATCTGCGTCGTCCACGCGATCTCAACCCACTGCTGGCACGATGAACACAGTCTGCCCCATCCGAAATCGCTTCGAATGATTTTCCAATATCGAAACGGGAGGATCTATCGCTAAAATTCAATGCAGGCATTATCATTCAATGCCGACCCTCAGGAATAATGTCTCTAATCTCTAATTATTCGAGCTTTTGTATTAGGCGTGCGTTTTGCATGATTTCTGAACTCAACGGTATTCAAATCTAAGCCTGGCAGTCCCAGAGTCCCAGCGAAGTTGCAAGGCCACAGCTCCCAAATACCTAAATTTAACACCTTAATGCCTGGCGAGCAACTCCGCTTACAGAAACTTTGTGTGCTTTTATGTACCGGAGTCGGCGCGAAGCCCCTTACTTAACCTTATAAGCAAGCAGATGCCCCGTCACAGGCTGAGCAACACGCCTGTGCCTCAAGCACGTCGTCAGCAGCCCGAGTGAATGCCCTTTGCTTGCGGTTTCGGAACTCCTTTGCAGTGCTTTGTTTGAGAGCTTTTTGCGCCGAGATGTTCGTTGCCTAGGGTGTCACTCCTTCTTGTGTGTCCTCGAGGGGTTATATGGTTTTCGCTTATCGGCGCGGAGAATTTTCCGACAGTTCGATCAAGCGTGGAGCTAC
Organism: Symbiodinium sp. CCMP2592; assembly: GCA_905221615.1. Lineage (NCBI taxonomy): Eukaryota > Dinophyceae > Suessiales > Symbiodiniaceae > Symbiodinium > Symbiodinium sp. CCMP2592. The sequence goes on along the minus strand of CAJNDT010000745.1, from coordinate 61,120 downwards.
CTTGAGACAGTAAGGGCCGGCAAGGAAGTGTTTCTGCAAAAACTGGTGCTGCGTCGAAGTCATCGTGCAAGGATGTCAAGCTTTATCACAAGCCGCACTTCTGGTCTTCCCGTACATAGGTCCAGGTAAGCCCTAAACCCTAAACTCCTAACCCTAAACTCCTAAACCCTCAACTCCTAAACCCTAAACCCTAAACCCGGAACCCGGAACCACCAAAAAACTCATCGCTGCAGGCAGAGGAAACAAGTCGGCCTTGCACCCGAACGGGGCTGCGCTTCTTTTACACGCGGCCCACTCTTGAGATGCTCTGAGCATGGCAGCTGGCAGAAACTTTGCTGCCAGTCGCCCTTGGCACAAGCACTTGGTGCCGAACCAAGCTTGGCACATTCACAACATGCACTAGATGGGCCAGAGCCTTACAAACCCGGATGCAAATGTCTTCTGATCACGGGCATCCCCTTGTGCCTTACAAGCGTCTCATGGACAAAGGACCGGAAACAGCTCCAGGCAGTTTGCAAAGCCAATGCCCGGACATCGGTGCGTCGGCGAAGGACGCGATGAAAACTGCGAAACTTCTGCTCCCTAATTAATGCTTCATCCTAAAGACACAAACTGTCAGCTCCGAAACTCGAGCCCTAGCTACCTCAAGCCCCACACCTTTTGAACTACTACTACTACTACTACTACTACTACTACTACTCCTACAGCTACTACTCCTACTGCTACTGCAACTACTACGACTACTACTACTACTACTACCACTACTACCACTACCACTACTACTACTACTCCTACTCCTGCTCCTACTCCTACTCCTACTCCTACTCCTGCTCCTGCTCCTACTCCTACTACTACTACTACTACTACTACTACTACTACTACTACTACTACTACTACTACTACTACTACTACTACTACTACTACTACTACTACTACTACCTGTAAGCCAATTCTCGTGGAAAGTCTGCACAGGTGTAGTTGCGAAGGGATTTGAGGCAAGCCTAAAGCCTGAACGCACCAAACCTACACCGGCAAACCCTGAATCCTGGACCTTACGACGCCAAAATCAAAGACCCCGAGAAGAGCTCTGAGATGGTCTTATGGAACCGTGATAGCGCTCTTTTTACTAACACCCTACCCCGCAAGCCGGCTGGGGGATCGAAGTCGCTGAGCCGAAGACAAGAGGCCTTTCACATTAGCATCTCTAGATTCAAGAATGGTACTAAATAGCGTCTCGGCCGTGACTCTTCGACCGAAGAGTCCGCTCTTAAGTTGAAGGATCGTAAAACATGGGAGCCTGTCTTCGAGAACTGCGGACGTATTTCTTATCCTATCACGCCCAGGAAAGGATCTAGCACGTCTAAACCCAAAGTCCCTGGAAGCTCCAAGAACCCTCAATGAAGGACTGTACCTTGGAATGTAAGAAGGACGCTTCACATCACGTCGGCTATGTTGCTCAACTCTCCAGACCCTAGCATGTGAGCTCGAACCAGAAACCTGGTAAGGCCTCATGCGATATACCTCTCTCGTGAGCTTCCGATGAAGTGGTTTAGGGAGCCTCATCCACGGCATCGGGGCACATTGGCTCCCTGGAAATACCAGCCGGGCTGGACGAGGATGTGATTTTTCACCTCAGTATGCAGATCCGGTCCCACCCTGTCAACCCCGAACTAAAACGACCCAGACCCTGGGTTTAGGGGTACAGGGTGAGAGAGACCGACGGACGGACGGAGGGATTGATGGATAGATGAACAAAGAGGCAGGAAAGCAGCCTGCAGCCTGTCAGGTCTTTTCTTGAATCCGCCATGAGCAACAGATCCGAAAAAAGGGCAGATATAGCCTGCAGCCTGCCAGACTTTCTTAATAACGCCCGTCTGTTTCACAGCCAAGGTGCGGCGACGTTGCCGACTGCAAGGTATGGGGCCAGGGAACCTTGTGCCGCTAAGCGCCGCATGCTTTGCAGCGCAGCGGCTCCAGCGCCTGCACTCGAGGAGCTGAAGGCATCCAGACATTGCCCAAACACGTCATGCCACCACTCAAGGGACTTACATGACAAAGCCAGCAGTCCCAACAAAAAAGGTCTCCACACCACGGCTTTCCCAGATCAAGTCCCGCCACGGCCTGATCCATAGCAAGCCTGCATGACACAGTACTGTGAGAGGATAAGGGTTTTGGTTCGAGTTTAGGGTTTAGGATTTTAGGGTTCAGGGGTTAATGTGGGGGTCTTAATAATTAGGACAGGGTTTTGGGCTAAGGGAGCAATGTTGGTAATTATGTAAGCTTATGTAATAGGCGGTTCCGGGTAAAAAGCTTCAGACTGCTGTCCTGCCACATTGAGCCGCGATTTCGCAACTCCGAGGGTTTTGGCTTAGGTAAATCTAGAGTTTTGGAGGGCTTTGTTTGAGGGTTTAGAGCTGAGGGTCTGGATTAAGGGCTTGGGATTCCGGGCCTGGGGGCCTCATGCGTTTAGGATTGCTTTTTTCTGGTCTTCAGGGTACCGTTTTGGGGGTTCATCACGGGACTTAGAAAGTCAGGATATGAGTACTTTATTCGGTGCTATAAGTCGTTACAAATAAATATACTTGCCAACCTCAAAACAACACAAAGTACTAAGTCCCATGGGCCTTAAGTACAAGTTGGAACAAACGCAAAACCATATCACTTGCCCACTCTTCCATGTTGGTCCTTAAACCCTAATTAAACCTAAACCCGAAACGCTAAACCCTAAAGGCCACAGCCACTGTTGCAAGCACAGCCCACAGCCCTGAGAGCTAATGTATGGGCTTTAATTGTTCGAATGGAGTCATTAACTAGCCTCAGCCCTAAAGCCCAACAGCCCCCCCTTCTGAGGTCAGCGCGACATTGCCAAGGCCACCGTGCCTGAAATTGCAGGCTCGCTGCGGGAAGGATCTCACAGCTTAAAGTTTAAGATCTAGGGTTTGAGTTTTGAATGCTTGGAGTCTAGGCTTTAAGCTTCGCAGTTTAACATCGAGGGTTTAGGGCTAAGTCTTGGGATTTGAAAAGTGTGGTCTTGGATATGGCTATGATTTAGGGTTCAGGATATAAGGTCCGGGGTTTAGGATGTAGGTGGGGCACCAGGGCTTTTGGGTTTCAGGCTCCAGGGCTTGGAGTGTTGGAGTTGAATCTAGAGGCTTCGGGCAGGGTCTTGGTTTGGGGGGGGATGTAATAGTATGACCACACAAGGACTTGAAGCGAATACTATTCTTAGTTATTCTGAACCTTGCCGCAGAAAGTTTCTGGTTTTGGGAGCTCCGGGGCTTTCAGGGCTTAGGGCTTCAGGCTCTGGCTTTAGGCTGGCGACCCCGGTGATCCGACATCTCACGAGCCCAGAAACCCTCCGAGGGACGGAAGGATGGATGGTGTGCGTGTGCTTAAAATTTATGTGTGTGTGCACAGGCCATACTTTCGCAGTCGCATAGTATACGGGCATATTCTAGAGACATTTAAGAATGTGTACACTTGTGTATAAATATATGTATGTAAGCATGTACGTGTGTATGTACGTATGTATGTAATTGTGTGTGTATGTATGTATGTATGTATGTATGTACCCTACATATTCACAAGAGATACAAATATGTACACAGATAGGGAAATTGTGACGGACCATACATGCCCGCATATAAATGTGCAGATGCATGCACCGAAACTATTGTCATGCAATGTATTGGAAGAAGCAAGACAGAGACAGAGACAAACCCCACCATGGCTTGCCTGGAGTCTGAGCCCTGCTTCTGGCGCACCAGTGTGGGTGGCTTCTGCGGGTGCCTCAGACGGCTTAAAGGATTGAACCGGATTGTGATTTAAAGTTCGGGTCTTCGGCAAAGCCTCGAAAACCACCAACATTTCGAAGTTGAGGGCTGCGCACAGTTGCTAAAGGGCTATGACGAGCGGAACCAACCATGATCTCAAGTATACTGACACCTGCCGAGATCAGTACCGCCGCTGTAGTGAGGCGGGGTGCAGCAAGAGGAAGACAAGAGTTGATTGACGAACAACAGTCGCTCCGGTCATTCTGAAGTCGGAAACCACGGATATGATCCCAAAGGCTGATGAAAACCTTCAAGACGAAGGCTTTGTTTTCACGGACGGTACAAAGCCCTGCACATCCTGCTTTGGGTCTGAGGACTTCGATCTTGACGCATTCGGTCTAGGGCTAGAGCTAGAGGCTTTGATGTTGCTTTGAGGGTCGTGGATTAAGGGTTCGAGGTCCGGGATGTCGAGTGTTGGGAAGCGGGTCTTCGGGTTTTGAAGTGAAGATAAGGAATTACATGGTGTTGCCTCTTGCCCAGAACTTCAAATTGGCTGTTTGTTCAGCCATGCTAGCTGCTGGCTAACCTTTGTGCTGTGCAAATCCTATTTTTCTCCGCCATGGTGTGTTCAAGAGCGCAGGTTGTTTGTTGACGACCCCTCAACTAAATAGCGAACAAGCGAACTGGAATCGTCGAAGACGCAGTAGGCTGAAACCATCAGGAACTCAATCAAACTGACAGTTTGTGTGCCGTCGCAATAGATGCACGCATAGTATCCCGTAATGTGGCACCTGACTTTGTCACTGTGAGGCGCGTGTATGACAGTCACCCAGAATGACAAAAACGAGGTGAAGCCCTTTCAGCGATGGAGCGCATAAAGTCTCAGACTGAAGCCTGACCATGGCAACTGCCAAGCCTAGCCAGGCTCTAAACCGAAGTCTCCAGTGTGATGTTGGAGACCTGAAGCGACAGGCCTTGAGGCCTTGAGGCCCTGGGCTCCGAGCGGCTGCTTCTGGATCAAGGCAGGGCTTTTTTGCAGCAGTGTGGGCCTCCGTTTGCAGTTGGAATCTTGCTTACGCACGAAATGAGAACGTGCGGGGCCACCATATGTATTTGTGTCTGCGCATACCTGTACAACATGCATGCCTGTGTACATAGACATAACATATGTAGTGCTAGGCGTAACACATGTAGTGCACACGTACATACAGACCTGCAGCACCATAGGGGGAAAAGCAGTAACAGGCTGCCAACTGCTAAGTTGGCTTGGCGTGTGTCTCTACCGCTCACTCTTTCCGGACACTCGAAGCTACTCTATCCATGTGTATGCACAGCACAAGAGCAGCTGGAATGACCTCAGCTTGAAAGACAGTGCCAGATCATTGTCCTACCTTGCTTTGCACACTGCTTGAAGAATAGCCCGTGAGCCGCTGGCCCAGCGTTGGGAATCAGGGCCGGTGGATTTCCACGGCCACTCACCTACGTTGGATAAGGCTGGGCGATGCCCAAAACAGTTGCAAAGCATCTGGCGTGTCACCCTTACAAAATGCTCTGTCGCGACAAGGCAGTGCTGGTTTGAAGCAGTGAGAATAGCCATCTCGACCTCAACGACAAGCCTAACAACGGAACTCCCATTTGTCCAAGCATGACGAAAGCCGTATAGCCTGGGCCGTTTAGGTCAATCCCCAAGAGTCGAGCTGGAAATTTGAGCGACTAGAGCCACAAACCACAAGGTTTTACAGACGAGGCTATGTATTCCGGACAGCTGTAACAAGCTTCTGGAAGTCCCGGCAGCTGTCGACCGAGGCACTGTGCTCGAATGAGAAGATGCTGGAGGCATCGAACGCCTGCAAGCTGCCAAGCTTCCGCACATGCGAGCTTACGACTGCGTGGCCAGGAAGCCAAACGTCTCGGAAAGAGTCATGCTTTCAGCAGCTGAAGAGTCAGGTAGTTGCTCACGGTTTCGAGCCCGAGCACAGCCGCACGCCCGATGTGGCAGTGCTTCTTGTGGGCTTCGAGGGGTGTTTGCTTCTCGTTTATCGGTGCACAGGATATTCCAGGCTGTCAGATAGGAGCTTGACGAGTTCTAGATTTCAGGGTTTTGTCCTCCCTGCTGAAGGTTTGACGGTTCGATCAGGCGTGGAGCTGCAAGCTGCCTTGAGAGCATAAGGGCCGGCAAGGAAGTGCTTCTGCAAGAACTTGTGCTGCATCGAAGTCCGCATGTAAGGATGTCAAGCAGTTTTGCACAGGAACCAGCTTCCCAGAACACTGATTCTTGCGGACTTCTGGTCTCAAGTCGGCCTTGCGCCCGAACGCATCGATGCCCCGACCCGAGCCAAGGCCTGCAGCCGCTCCGGTCCTCTGCCCACACCTCAAGAGAAAAAGCCCTGCTTCGAAAGTGGGAGATTTGTCATCCTTCTGCTCGCGACAAGATGCGTGAGCTGTGCTGATACGATACAAGTAGCGATGCTGAGGAAAGAGCCGGAGGAGAAGCGGTCAAGCGGAGACGGTTCACCTTCTCAGAGTTTGAAGTCGGTGGAGCATGCCCGTGCCGTGCTTTGGGCTCGGTCGCGAGTTGAGAAGCTCTGGAAGAATCCCCCCACGAAACCTCGCACCCCGAACGGTCTTGATCCTGCCGTCCCCTCCATTCCAAGCTGAGCTGCCACGGTCTTTAGGGATTCCTCCAACCTGCCGGCAATGACACCAAGTAAAGAGGCGATGTCAAAAGTAGGAAGCAGTCTATCTCGTCTTACATCGACATGTATATTATGCATATGTACAGATGTACCGTCATGCCGTGATATTAAGATTAAGATCGCGATGGTCTGAGGTAGCTTTGCTTGAGCCTCAGCGCTGTAGACTGCAAGTCGTCATGCAGCTGAGGTTTGATTTGACTGCGAGTGAAAATACCGGTGGAGAGAGGGAGAGAGATGTAATACATACATACATACATACATACATACATACATGCATGCATACACACATACATACATACATACATACATACTTTCTTACTTACTTACATTACATTACATTACATTACATTACATTACATTACATTACATTACATACATACATACATACATACATACATACATACATACATACATAAATACATACATACATACATACATATATATATATATATATATATATATATATACGTGTATATACATATATGCAGATGTATTGATGTACCGTCATGCGGTGACATTGAGACAGATCGCGATGGTCTGAGGTGGCTTGGCTTCAGACTCAGCGCTGTAGACTACTACAGGTTGTCATGCAGCTGACATTTGACGAGACCTGCAGGTTCAAACATGGGTGCAGGGCTCACGGGTAGGATTTTGGATTGGGAACGCCATAAGATGCAGAAAACGAAACGAGGAGCACGACTAACAGGGAAGAAATAACACGATGTCACCAGCTTCTCGCAAAACATGCCAAAGGCAGAAACAATGCTATGCGTGCAAAGCACCGCAGCATAATTGGAACCCATCCTGCAGCATCATAGGGAGTCACAGACTCTCATTTTGGGCTTGCCGGTGCAAGAAGCCCGAGGCCCGAGACCAGCAACCTACCCTGCACACAAAGCCGAGGGCTCGCCCCTTGCTGTTTAAGATTTGGTTTCCCGAAACAAGGAAAACCCAACGCAATTTGAGCCCAGGTGCTCCCGCTGAAGGCGGAGGTCCGAGCGCAATGCCTGTCAGGTGTCGTGCTAGTTTCCAACATCCTCAACCAGCTACTCGACGCTTTTGTACATGGACTCGTGCGCCATGTGCCATGAACCCATCTCCCAACATCACATCTCCCGGCCAAACAGCACAATCCGAACTAGCACAAAACTCTTCAAGAACCCCTCACGCCCGTGCCTCTCCACCCTCTTTCTCTTCTGTTACAACCTTCTGAAAAGGCCCCGCGCCTCAGCCTCAATCTCCGCTCGGCGACGTGCGGCTGCTTGAAGCTCGGCCTGGCAGGGCGTAAGGGAAGTTCGAAGAACGGCCAGGCCGATGCAATACGATCGGATGTGAGGCTTGCGTGCCGTTTGTGAATGGCAATTCCCGGGCCTCTGTTTCCACGCACGGGCGGCGCGGAAGCTAGGCTGCGCAGAAGGGTGTGGAGTGGACTGGAGGCTCTCCGAGATTCTATTCCGCATCTGTTTTGGAACTTTCCGTTGAATCCTAGATATCTTTCACACTGAGCCTGAAGCTTGATGGATCTTTAGGGTGTCAGGAGCTCCTACCTCCAAACCTGGCAGCCCAAACCTCCCCGCAACAGGAACTGTTCAAGCTTCCCGCAATCCTCACAACCGAGGGACTGGACAAAGCCCACTACCCTAAACTCAAATCCCACAGAACATGCACCGGTCCTGCACCGCAGCCGTCAAATCTCCAAACCTGTACTTCTCCTTGTCGCAACGACTGCGATGGCTGGCTGCTTCGTTGCAATCAGCACTAAAACCTCCATAAGGTCGGGAAGACGAAGACCCAAAAGTCCGTCAGGAGATTGCAGAAACTGACGGTAGCTTGTTGTTCTCGGCACCCTAATTGCCCTCATTACCTACTGTCACCGGCGCTTGTTCGGGATTCGGGGCTTCGGCCGCCAGCGCCTTCGGTTGGGTCTTGAAAACCTCCGCCCTGGGCCTGCAATCTGGCCAACCCAAACCTTACCACTCACGAGGCCCAACCTCCACAAACCGCGGCGGCACAGCCTGGCCGAGCTTGCTTTCGATGCCGGGCTTGTCGGCGTGGGTGGGTGTTCCGTTCACTAGCATCCAGCCTTGGCACTGCCGTGACGAGGATTACTGCTGTTGCTAGAGACGGTAGCATCACGAAAATGACAACGATGTGATGGGGGCCACAACAACAACAACTACTACTACTACTACTACTACTACTACTACTACTGCTACTACTACTCCTGCTACTACTACTACTACTACTACTACTACTACTACTACTACTACTACTACTACTACTACTACTACTACTACTACTGCTACCACTACTACTCCTGCTGCGACTGCTGCTACTACGACTACTCCTGCTGCGGCTGCTGCTGCTACTAATTACTACTGCTGCTGCTACTACTACTACTACTGCTACTACTGCTACTGCTGCTACTGCTACTACGACTATGACGACGACGACGACCACTATCATTGTTCCGTGAAGCCCAAACTCTCAACCTGAAGCCCGCAACCGTCAACGGCCCCAATACTCTCCAACCTTAAGCCTTTGAGCTTTCACCCCGAAGCCCAACGAAACTCCAACTTAGCCGAAACCATCCTAAAGCTACCAACTTCGCTGTGTCATTCAGGGTGTGAGTGCATCACTAATCTGAAGAACTCCCCCGTGACTCACGATTTTGAATCATGACCTTGGCTTGCTCCTGACTCAAACAAAGAACCTCGGCACATAAGGGGACATAGCGGATGTACACATCTATACAGACATGCATAATTATATACATACATAATACCTACATATGTATATATATATATACATATATATATATATATATATACATACATACATACATACATACATACATACATGCCCTCGGGTCCCAGGCCCCCAGGAGGGAGGACGATGGAGAATGATCCCAGCCAGTGCTTCTTCACAGAGCGGAGAACCACATCAAAGCAAGGACCAAGGACAGCGGCACCATTTGCAACATCAAATTTTGTAGTATGGGAACGAGCACGTAACGATGACATTCTGCAGAACACGTCACACTGCCCCCCACAGGTGGGGCGGGGCCAACCAACAAGACCACAGGCCCCACCCCACAGCGGGGGAGGGGACAAGGCACGTAACGATGACATTACTACTAGCAAGCAGCAGCAACCATACCATACCTCTCTAGAACACACTGCCCGCCACAGGCGGGCGGGGACTACCCAGTTGACAGGCAAGGGGGGGATACCATACCAAGGGGTGGGGGGGAGGGGGGAGGTGGCAGCCCTGCATCATATATATATATATATATATATATAATATATATATATATATATATATATATATGTTTATTCGTGTACACACACATGCGCATTTATCTGTTTAAAAAGATGACCTACCGTGCCTTGGTTCATCTGTTGGTTTATGTGTTGGTTTATTGGTTGAGTATTGGATATTACAGCGTATATCTTGCATCGTAGGTTACGTGTTCCCTACACAACCCCTGGGAGTATTCTCAACCGCAAAGCATAGCTTAATGCACCCTTTCGGAAGGCCTGCGCAACGGGTCTCGGAGAGGCTGACCTCAAGATTTAGCTTAGGTGGGTGGCCATGTATTTCCTTATGGGACCTGTACAGCAGAGCACTAAGTTGGCAGGGTAAGGGTTCGCGGACAGATCCACAGCTGAAAGTTCACTTCGAATCACCACTCAGGGTCAAGCGTGTCGGACTCGCTGTCCGACTCCTAGAGCGACCCAACAGGCGCGGTTTTTCGTTTTCATGGGCGGTTTGTGGTGGCGGGGAGCGAGCCGCGAAAATCATGTACTCTCGCAACTACCGGGCCCCCAACCGCCCCACCCCCTGGAACTTGAGCGTGAAGGAGTGTGGAAGGAGGGGGCCGAGGCGGGCCGCGCAGCGGCGTACGATTATCATTACTATTAGTATTATTACTACTTAAGTGCCGCGACTGACAGCCCACACCGGGCCATCGTCCGGCTAAGCTCAGGCCAGCACTGGCTGAGCGATTTATGCCTGCACTGCATGCATAGGCAGACTCCGACAATGAAGTTGCACAGCATGTCCTAAAGTGAATCACGCAGCAGGTTGGGCGGCAGAGTGCTCAGAACAGCAGGCACAAAGCTCTATTGGACAGGCTCTGAAGGGCATATGGCACTTGTGTTGGGATGCCGACAAGGTTTCTGCCGTTGATGAGGATATTGAGGGGTTGGTGGTTTGCGGCTTTCGGCGGACTCATGCGAAGGGTCTAGCATTGGACTTCAAAAAAATTTACTCTCCCACAACCGCTCGGCTTCCGTGTCTCGGAATGCAATCGCCGGAGACCAGGAGTTCTGGAGTCCACTCCCGGGTGCTCTCCAAAACTCTCGTGATGCACATCGCAACACTCTAGACGGGGTGCGCCAGGGCCATTCCCAACCTCAACGTCTCCGCACGACTTCAAGAGGCACGGCCGAGAAAGACAACCAGAGGCACGCCCTAAGCCGGATCCTGTGACTGACAGAGACCTGCTATATAGTGCTCGAGACCAGTACGCCTTCCTGACTCAGCAGGTTCTGCTCTTTTAGAGCCTATGGCAATGGTTCAGGGTGAGGGACGATGAAAATTGACACGAGGCTTTGCTTGTAGGGCTTAAGGCCAGCTATCCCCGATCGCAGCAAAGCCGAGTTGACCATAGCAAACATCTTGGTGGCTTCCGGTGCCTGGATGGTGGAGAGCCTGTCTAGATGGCTGGGGTCCTGTCAGCTCCAGAGCATGACTGCAAAATAGTCGGGATGACATTCGCGTGTGAGGTGCTAGTCGTTCACACCGAAAGTCCAAAAACCCAAAGAATCCACACACCAAGGTCACAAAATACAGCCAGGCACACAAGGGTGCACAACAAGAGAAGCTAGTAGTAGTAGTAGTAGTAGTAGTAGTAGTAGTAGTAGTAGTAGTAGTAGTAGTAGCAGTAGTAGCAGTAGCAGCAGTAGTAGGGGTCGTACCCACCCGTGTTCGAAGTCCGGAATCCGTCAATACTTTGGGGAATGTGCCGTCGAATCCACGGGTACTTCGGGGAAAGCGTATGAATCCGCCAATAGTCTGTCCGTTCTGCAAAGTTGTGTCTTCCTGTACAGATTTAATACGGAAGGGCTCCGAAGGCTACCGGAGTCGGGGCACCTTCACATTTGTGCTTTGGAGTACAGCCGTATAGTTGGAATGCGGCCCGACAGGGTAAGGGGCTGTGGGGCCGCTGTGGGGTCTCCAACATGTACAAATGCAGTACCTGGAACGTGTGGCGGGGTCTCGAAAATTGCCTTTTCGAGTACAAACGAAGTAACTAGTAACTAGTACGTGGAATCCTTTCCCAAGCTTCCTGGCCCCCGGTATGCCATTTACCGGGGTCAGACGAGACGAGTGCGAGGGTTTAGGAAGTTTGGCGGCTTAGCCTGAAGAGATTCTGGCTTTCGATTTCAGTCACGCAAGGAAAATACGGAGCATTCAATTCAAACACAACTACCCGCTCTGTTTCTGGCCCATGCTTGGAAACTCATGGAAACTCCTGGATCGCTAAGAGCACGATAAAATGCAGTTGTTTTGCCATCGAAGTGGTGCAGCAGTGTTAAATGGGATTTGTTGCCGTTGCTTTGGCTTCGAAGTGATGCACCAGTGCTAAGAAGTACGATTTGTTGCCGTTGCTTTGGCCTGAAGTGGTGCACCTGTGCTGAGAGATTTGTTGCCGTTGTTTCGGCCTCGAAGTGGTGCACCAGTGCTAAGATGTACGATGTGTTGCTGTTGCTTTGTCCTCGAAGTGCCGTTGCTAGTGCTAATACGCACGATTTGTTGTCGTGCTAACAAATACGACTACAGGGTGTGCGAATGCAATTCCAGCAAAGGCGAAATCTCCCATCAAAAAATGTTCGGTTCATTCTGCCACGGTGCGACAGGCGACAGACTCAGCACGCTCATCACATCTGTCCTCATCACAACGCGCCGTGCCAGGCCCCTGCAGATGCGACCTCGCTGCAAAATCTGCAAGAGCACCGCCCGAAATTGTGCGCAGCTGCGGATGTTCTGCAGAAGCCCTGCTCAGGGCTAGGCAAAAGGGTCGGCAACGCGGGCACCGGCGTCACAGCTTCCATGGTCTCCACGGTGTTCAGCACCTCTGAGCTCTGGATTTGTATGGGGCCCTGCAACTTTGTGGTTTGGGGCTTAAGGCACATTGGACAGGATGGTGCTTTGAGAGAGAGATTGTGTGGATCAACCAAACCACGGACTGGCAACAGCCGTATGGAAGTGAAGATCACAGCAGCAATGTAGGCCGAAACACTCGCGGCAGAAAAACCACATCAAACGAATCACGCGAAAGACAACAGGTTTGGCAAGCGGTGCGAGTACATAACTTGCTACCGAAAGAAAGATGAATGTGCTAACAAACTTCATTGCTGGCACCTTGGTTTGGGACTTAAACGCAGAGCACGAAAGATCTCGAAATTTCGACGTCCTGCTGAGCATCCTGATCGCCAACACCTCAAGACCTAAAGTCTTCAGCCTGATGATAGATGCCCAGGTTGAAGCGAAAATCGACGAGCCTCCGGTATTCGACACATGGGTGAGGGAAGGGGAGGGAGTACGCCAAAGGGACATGCACTTGCTTTGAAGCCAGGAGGATTCCAGGAAAGGAACATAGATCTCATGCTCTACCGAGAACACATCAGCTCCCGAGGAGTTCCAAATGTCTGCTACTCAGCAACAAGTTTGTATGGCAGAGGAAAGTGTCAAGCACAATTTTTGCTGATGGCTGCAGAAACAAGTCGGAACGGCAACGAAACGTGCTTCTGGAGGCTTTGAGAAACAGGCGGTATGGCACGGAAAGTGTCACAATTGCCACGTGCTGCACGCACATCCTGGACATGTTGCTTCTTCTCGTCGCATTGTCCTGTTCACAAGGCAGCCAGAACTGAAACGACATTTCATCGCGGAGCCTGTCGGGCCGTCAATAAAATTGTCCTCCTCGTCTTGTTGCCACAGGAAAAAACCTAGACGTAAACAAGTTGTCACGGGCGCGGAGCCGTGCAGGTTCAGGCATTGGCAGGAACAAAGATGGCCCGACGGCACTCGATGCAAAAGACATACTCTGCCGCCGAAGCTTCGTAAGGTCTAGGGCTGAGGGTCTTAAGGTTTCTTCATACGGCCACCCTCATGCCGGGACGGGGACAAAAAGACGCCAAGAGAATCGCTCCAAGACCTGGACCCCTGCACAACCCAAGAGAGGGAGAAGTCAGATGCAGAGAGGACCCAAAGAAGAGGACGCATCCTAGACCGACGAACCCACAACCAGATCCATGACAGTCTTGATGACATCGGAGACCTCCAAGACAAGATGAAATCGTGACAAGCCCAGTTGGTACATCTTCCTCTACAGCGAAACGGACAGACAGCGAGCAGCGGAGCCATGCTAGTTGCGACATCATCAAAAACAACACCCCGCTTCCTCTGCAGATGCCGGACTACACGAAGTACTTCCGGTTGGGCCTTGTTATTTGCGTAACGAACAACAGTAACAACTCAACTTCATAGGCCCAGGCCAACACTTTCAAACACTCTCCAAGCATCCGGAACATAGGTTCGTCGTTTCATCGCCCGAAACTGGCTTTCACTCCCTGAAATGCCTCAGCCTGTCCTCTCAACACTTTGCACATTCGGCGCAACCCCGAATCCAAGACCTGAAAAACCCGAAGAACCATGCAGCCGTGAGATGGGGATCTGAATTTGGGCTGGCGCCTGGACTCGTAAGGTGCACCGAGCAGATGGCTCCACCGAGGGATCTCAACAGTCAGCACGGCTGCAATGCCAGATGTCGATGCCCTGTATGGTGAGTTGTTCCGTGGCTCAGCTGCAGTGTTTGTGCGCAAACCTACGGCTCTCGACCGATGGGCCATAACGGTTCCAAGAGGGAAGCCGCTCTGATGCAGCAGCGCAGGTGCAAAAACCAAGAGGCGTCAAGTTCTGCTTGTGGCGTCTCTGCACTTGAATGTCAAAAACCCGCCTTGACTGAGTAAATGCAAACATCAGACAACGCAGGCACACAATGCAAGCCATGCAATGAAACTAGAGAACGGTTTGCGCAATGGCATTTGTTGCAAAGCCTAGCTTGATCCGGAAGCCATCATCCTGTTGATAATCATCAGCGGAGTATTGTAACAATCCTTCGTCATGGCTGCGTGACTGTCTTTTTAAGGCACACCTGTAGGGTCTGCAGCTGCGCTCGGCTCTGTGAGACAGATGCGGGCGGCTCGCAGTTGTGCCTTCGCCCGCACGGGAGAAGACTAAGTCACCAGGTAGTGCCAAAAAATCGCAAGCGCGGTTACAGCATCAATGTAGGCAATGACAGACATCATGACAACGACAGGAACATGGGAATTACAGGAATGAAAGCCAGTTGCTGCTGCGAACCCATAATCTTGAGCTCCGGCTTATCAACGTCTTCCGCACAATCACAAACACCATGACAACAGATATCAAACTGCCAGGCTTCAGAGCAGGGTCAATGAGTGAAAGATGAGTAACCCTAAAGCCTAAACCGACTATCCCCGTGCCTCCCTCTCGTCGTGGACGCGGTCAACGTGCTTTGGGCATCAATTGCGTCAGCCTCGGCAGATCCCAAAGGGCCCGGGCGGGATGTGAGATGGCTGTTGAAGCGCTTCCCTGTCCTTGCTGGATTCTTCGACTGTTGCATGGTGCCGCGAGACTGGTAAAGGACTCTCCGAACTTTTACAGGACTCTGCTTACAGCGAAGCGGGTTCGGGGAGGAGTCGGAGACAGGCGGTGTCGGCACTGTCGTAGGCGGCCTTGCCCGCACCATGCATCTGCGGGTTCGGTGTTGCGTGCACTGCTACGGCCTTCCAACATCAAACCTGCAATTCCTCCGTCATTGCACTCTGATCTCGATGGCATGTCCCGCTCTAGAGACTGCATCCCATGAGACGTTGACCAGAACTCACGTGCGCTTGCAGCATGTGCCCACTAGAATCCTGCGAAGGCAACCATGAATACTATGCTGCATCCATAAGCGTCAAAGATGCTTGCCTGAGGTCCTGCGCTCGCCGGTCTTCGGCGCACGCGCACAACCTGTTGAGAAACGTTGACAAGAGGAAGCAGGTTCGAGCAGTCTCTGACTATGGCAGTCTATGGATCACTGTCCACCATCAACACCACCAAGCTACGGAAACGACAGGGCTGCTACAGATATTGCATAATCTAACTTCCAGAGTTGCCTTGGAAATCTGCCGATTACTAGTTGCAGCTTCTATTCCATTGCTCTGATCACTTCCGCTGCTGTTGCCAGCACTTTGCATTCGGCCCTCTTTCTCCCTCTCCCCCGAAGAGGCTGGCCCGCAAAAGGCCTCTTCGGCGGTTTCCCAAGGCGGAAGTGGCCGCGGTGGTGCACCATGGAACTGGACCAAGAGCAGCTTTCGTTTTCGGAGAGGTGAGTGAGCATTGCATGGAGACAGAGACTTGTACATCTAAGTCTTAAACTGTGTCTGGAGTCGTCCAGCCGTGTCTGCTTTCTCTGATGAGAGGAATACTTGTAGGTCTAAGTCTTAAACTGTGTCTGGAGTCGTCCAGCCGTGTCTGCTTTCTCTGCCGCCGACATTGGATCTGCGAAAGCTCTCAGGCCCACGTAGCCCCGGCTGGCACAGCGTGTCTTTGTTTGGGGCTCTCCACTCTCAGGACACCCGACCCTCACCGTACATCGTCCCATGTTCATGTTTCTGCAACAGGCAGCTCCGCAAAGCGGGAACAGTCGAAAGTCTCAAACCTGGGGGCATCGTCACGAGAAAATCTCTGACCTCCTGCTCCCGCCGCAAGTCACCCGACAGTGAGGGCTCCCTTGGTCGGAGGCAGTTTTGGACTTCTCCCGATTAACTGCTCGGGTCACTCTGAACACCATGCATCGCTAAAGTTGGCTCAGTACGGCTGAGTGATCTTCGGATGTGACTTGCGGGGGCATGCTCGCGTCGTAAACTCTGGGCCCCTGGCGGGCTCAAAGCCTCGACCATCTTCGCTGCGGCGGAGTTGGCACGGAGCTTCCCGGAGCGGGAGAGCCTTCCCGGGCGACTTCGCAATTTTTCGGAATGAGGCCCCTGACTATTACACTTAGAAGGGCTCTCTTCTTGGCGAGTTCATGGCTTCCTTCAGAAGCTCTGTTGAACCTGCTACCGCTGGCATTCACTTGCCAGCTGCTGCAACGTCGATGAGGTGAGGCTTCTTTTGGGTATACTTCACTAGTCCTGACACGGGAAGCAGTTGCTTCAGGTGGGCGAAAGCAGCTGCAGTTCCGGCATAATATCACACAAGCCAGATTTCTGTACGAGCAAAGGGAAGCGGAGCCATTTTGCACCATCATCCAACACAATCCCCCGGTTTCTCCTGCTACCGCTACGACTCCTACTACTGCCTACCACTGCCACTACCACTCACTACCACTCACCACTCACTACCACTACGACGACGACTACTAACGCTGGCAGTGGTGGTAGTACCAACAGCTAGCAGTGGTGTCTGCAGTATCCATGCCCCTTGGCATCTGAGCTCCCGACCCCAAGCTGGGTCAACATTCTCTGCCAAAGAATTTTTTCTTGGCAGAAACCCTCTGCGGCAAACCTCGAAGTGTCAGCTTTTGCCACGTTCGCCAGTGACCCGAATACTGTAGACCACGTATTCTATCTGTTCTTGCATACAAGAGAATCATACTATGCAGTGCGAAAAGCCGAAACGACTGTCTGCAGCAACTCAACAGTTCATTTTGACTAACATGGTGGCAGCATGCACTGGTCGACGAGCTTTTCTGTCAGGCAGCTGTCACAAATCATCCAGTGACTCGACACGAAGAGATCGAAGGGGGCCAAGGGATTGCCGAACTATCATGCAGTACTTTCGCAACAATGACTTTTTATTGACTATAGACGACTATAGTATAGTGTACAGTAACATTCTGTGGCATCACAGGCTGAAATGTCGCACGCTTGAGCGTGGTCTTGTGTGCCACTGTGTAGCATCGTCTGGTCAAGCCCCAGTCACCCTCTTCATTTTTCAGAAAAACTATGCGGACCACTCAGCGTGTCCACATTTCTATCTCACGAAAGAGGAACCTCTTTCAAATCTTTCAAGACAGAGGGTCCTATCATATTTCATGGGCCCAAACACTCAGAGGCTCTTCAGGAGTCCTTGGCCTGGAGTGTGGCAAGGTGGGGGCACCCCTCCACGGAGCCAGCTCCCACGAGGTCTTGTGCCCCCTTGAGCTCCTCCGGCGTCTTGTTGCCGCGCAGGACCTCCAAGAAGACCTCGGGCTTGTAGAAGATGTCCACGTCCACCAGGCGAAGCTGATCATCCACAGTGGCCACTCCGAATCCAAACATCTCCACCAACTCACCGGATCCTTTGTTGCCGTCGTAGGTCCCGGTGAATTCTCCCCAGTGGCGCCAAGTGAAGGCCACACAGGGCGGCCCTGAGAAGACCTCGAGAACTTCCCAGGGGAAGGCGGCGAAGGCATCGTGGAACTTGTCATGCGACTGCTCCCAAGTGATGTTCTCGGCGTCATAGACTGCCGCAGGGCAACCAGCCAGCAAGACGTTGTAATTCCCGACTCGGTTGGCCTCCTTGTTGTCGAACTTCTTCCATCCATTGGCCGAGATGTGGAACTTCTCCGGGTCAACGGACCGATGCTGATCAGGATCGGTCTTGTGGGAGCGTTCCATCTCCCACGTCTTCACCAGGTTCTCCACAATCAACTCAAGGGATCCTTCGGGGTGGTTCTTGGTTTTTCCCTTCAAATAGAGGAGGTTTGTCAGAGAGTAGTCAGGCTTTCCTCCATAACGCCACTTGATGCCTTCTTCATCCATGTGGGCGCGCTCCGGCTCCAGAAGACCATACTTCGCTTTGATCTCCTCAAGCTCCTCACGGCAAGCCTCGAGCTCTTCGGCCGTTAGCGGTTTGCCCGAGCCTGTTGCGGTCAAGGGGCCCCGCATCGCAGTCTGAGCCATGGAAGGGGGCTCATCACTGGCCTGGCAAACCACGCGCACAGCAGCAGCAGCAGCGGCACGCCCCTTCTTCTGCATGATCGCCTTGCAGAAACAGAGACTTACGCCGCCGACTGCCAGCGACATCTTTCCGCGGCCCCGAGCGGGCGCTTCTCCATGCACAAGTGTGCTTGGCAAAGGCGCAGATGCCACGGGCAGTCGGATTGGCAGCTGAACGCTGAGCATTGCGAAGTAGGGTCAGACTGGTAAGTGGTCGGCCCAATGGAAGCAGACGATACTTGGGCCACAAGTGTGCACCAAGAAGCATTCAAACTGCACGGCGAACCGCCCGACAGTGTCTGCATCCGGCGATGTTCTGAGTCGAAGCCCTGCTCAGGGCTAGGCAACAGAGTCGGCAGCGCGGGGCACAACTTCCATGGTCTCCACTTTGTTCTGGGCGGTTGTTTTGACCACGGTGTTCAGCACCTGCGAGCTCTGGATTTGTATGGGGCCCTGCAACTTAACTTTGTGGTTTGGGGCCTAAGGCACACTGAACCGGATGGTGCTTTGCAGGACAGAGTTTGGAGGTTAATCAAGCCACGAACTCGCATTAGCTGCATGGAAGTGAAGGTCACAGCAGCTCAGCAGCAATCCAGGCACACGAAAGGCTGGCGGCACAAAACGGCACGTCAAACGAATCACACGACAGACCGCGGTTTTGTAGGCGGTGCAAGTACAGCTAGCAAACGAAGGAAAGATGAATGTGCCAGCAAGCTTCCTTGCAGGCACCTTGGTTTAGGATTCAACGAAGAGCACGACAAGTCGCGAAGTTTCGACCTCCCGCTGAGCATCCTGATCGCCAACACCTCAGGACCTAACCTCTTCAGCCGCGATGTTAGATGCCCAGATTAATTAAAACAGAAATCGATGAGCCTCCAATATTAAACACATGGGTGAGGGACGGGCAGGGAGTATGCCAGAGGGACATCACCTTCGTTGAAGGATTCCCGAAGGATTCCAGGAAAGGGCCATAGACGGGCCATAGATCTCATTGCTCCCCCCCAGGGCCCCAAGCCTACGAGCTAAGACTTCCAATCCTTTCCATGTTACACGTGTGCTCTCAAGATCTCCCGGCAGGCTCTGAGGTACCCGCCCCAATGCGTGCATATGTCTGGTGGACGCGACCTCGCCACCTCAGCCGTCTGGAACCAAGCAAGGCTCGGCGCTGGAATCCGGAGCATGGCAAAGCTACTGTGGGGCATTCATATGTCTAGAATAAGGGTCCTAGAAGGGTTGTGAACAGATCAGTACTTAAGCAGCAAGTTTGTATAGCAGAGGACACTGTCACACACAATTCGTGCTGATGGTTGCAGAAACAAGTCGGAACGGTGAGGAAACGTGTGTTTCTTGACGCTTTGGGAAACAGTCTGTTTGGTACGGACATTGTCACAATTGCCTCGTGCTGCTTCGCAAAGTAAAGCGGGACACTAAAGGATATTGCCACGAACATCCTGGACGTGTTGCTGCATTGTTGTCGAAATTTTAGGCGCTGTCCTGTTCGCAAGGCAGCCGGAACTGGACATTCTCACAGTCTCACAAATACGCTGCTTCATCGCGGAGCCTGTCGCAGCGTCAATAAACTTGTCCCGGACAGTCTGACTCATCTTGTTGTTCGCAAGAACATGCACGGAGCCTTGCAGGTCCAGGCATTGTGCAGGAACAGGGATAGATGGCCCGTGATGAAAAATTCCAGGCTCTGCCGCGGAAGCTTCGGGAGGTTTGAGGTTTAGGCCTCAGGGCTTCTGGATTTCTTCGTACGACCACCCTCAGGCCGGGACGACCTCGACCACCGTGAAAACCAAGAAGGGGAGAAATCAAGAGAAGCAAAGAAGAGGACGCCTCCCTACGAACCGACAACCAGATCCATGACGTTCTTGGGGACATTGTAGCTCAAAGACTAGATGAAATCGTCACAATGTCAGTTGGCATGCCTCCTCTGAAACGAAACGGACGGACAGCGAGCAGCGGAGCCATTTTGCAACATCATCCAACACAACCCCCTGGTTTCTCCACGGATGCCAGACTACGCAGAGTACTTCCGGCTGGCCCTTATTCTTTGCGTAACGAATCACAACTTCACAGGCCGACACATTCCACCACTCTCCGAGCATGCTGATTGCACGCATGCGGAACATGAGATCATCGCCCGAAGCTGGGGGAGTTCACTCTCCGAGATGCCTCAAGCTGTCCGGTCAGTGCAATTTGATGCAACCTCGAATCCAAGACCTCGAAGGCTCGAAGAACTAGACAGTCTTGAGATTTGTATTGGGGCTTGCGCCTGGTCTCGCGAGGTGCACGGACCATGTGGGGCGCCATAAGTTCGAACCGCAAACCGTGAACTCTCAAAGAATTTTCCATGAGGACGTACGACGTGAACCCCCCCCCTAACACCCGAAACCTCAAACCCTCAAGCATCATTTCGGTAACGGGAGGTCTGGTGATAATCTTTTTTGTTGATCTCATCCAAGTCCCTAGAAACCTGAAGCGTAATCTCTTGTCTACCAAAAAACACCCGACACCCCAATCCAACTAACGCCACGAAGGGCGAGACCCCTACCCGAACACCCCAACCTCTACCCTAACACCCGACCCGGGCGAGACCCCTACCCTATTCAAAAAGGCCAATGTCTGCCGTAACACCCGACTCCCCAAAACCAACTAACTAACTGTTAACTAACGCCCTAATCTCTACCCTAACACCCTACCCTAACGCCACGGAGGGCGAGAACCCGACCGAGCCTAACTAACGCCACGGAGGGCGAGAACCCGAGCCTAACGCCACGAAGGGCGAGAACCCGAGCCTAACGCCACGAAGGGCGACACCCCAAAGCTCAACACCCGACTAAAACCCTAAAGCCTAAAACCCTAAATTAAGAGCTGCACTCTGGGGCGCCCGACCATAGGTACACTTGTCGATTTGTGCGTGTCATACTTCGCAGGCTCCATGCTTATCTTCGGAGTCTGCGGCGGAGGGTTGAGAAAAACAACAATGCACGTGCATGTCATCCGCTCTGAAATGCGATTTTCAAAACCCCTGGAAGCGAGCAGTCTGGCGAGCCTTGTTGAAAATTGCCCGAATTGTGGGTCAAGTCAATGCTCCAGATGTCAGTGATGTATCTCTGAGCCGCAGGATCTCGAATAACGGTCAAGTTGAGCCTACGCATGCACACATCAACGACCCCCACCCATCGATTGAATCGACCGATCGGCCGAATCGGCCGCCGCAAGAATTGATCGAATCGATTCTTCCCACCCTGACGGAGCACATGCATGGTTTCACCGAGGGATTCCAACAGTCAGCACCTCTGCCTGCTGTGTAGAGAGTTGCTCTGTGGCTCGGCTGCAGTTTTCACTCTGATGGGGCAGGGCAGGTGCAAAAACCAAGAGGCATCAAAGCCTAGACTCGAAAAGATCGGTCGTGGCCGCTCAACCGCTTTTCAGGCATGTCAATAACGCTGGTTTAGCTTGCGGCCCGGCTGGCACCGTCTCTGCGCTTGAATGTCAAAACCCGAGTTTGACTGAAGCAATGCAAACATCAGCCAAGGTAAGCACACAATACAAGCCATACACAAAACTAGAGAACAGTTTGGGCAAAGGCATCTGCTGGAAAGCTTGGCTTGAGATCCGGAAGCCGTCATCGCGCTGATAAGGATCATCAACATCAGCTATGAAAATCCTCCTTCATTGCTGAGAACTCTCTTTTTCCAGCGCACCTGTAGGGTCTGCAGCTGCACTGGGTTCTGTGAGACAACTGGGCGGCGGCTCGTAAGTTTCGCCTTCGCCCACCCTGCGTGCACAAGCTTGCACAGGAGAAGACTTGGTGGTGCCAAAGAGTCGAAAACGTGGTTGAAGCGCCATGCAAGGAGAGACAACATCAAGACAATGATAGGCAAATGATGGAGAATGAGAGCGAATAAATGAAGGTTGTTCTTTATGGCTGCAATCCTATCATGTTGAGCGGCTGCAAGCTCCGGCGTAGCAGCATCCGCACAGCCACAAACATCAGGACAGGTACCAAACTGCCAAGTAGAATTCTGTGAAAGCTGACCATCCTCGTCCTCGTGCCTCCTCTTCCCTCGTCGTGGATGCGGTCACCGTGCTTTGGGCATCGGCCGAGTGAGCCCGGCAGGTGCCACAGGGCCCTAAGTGGTTTGGGATGGCTGTTGAGGGGCTTCCTAAGTTGTCTGAAGCTTGACGTGGCATCCTGGACCCTTGGACTGCTGCATCGTGCCGCAGTAAGCCCTGGGATAGACTGATAGACTCTCCTACATTCCTACATCAGGATTCCAATCCGCTTTTTATATCTTGCGGACTTTGGGGCTGAAAGCTGTTTAGAGATGCTGTTATGCAGCATCGGCCGGTGCTTTTCCTGACGAGCCACCGGTTCCACAGTGGTGTCGGTGTCCCGGGAATCCTGCTTGAGCACAATGCCCCGCGATCTCACGACCCGAAACAAAAAGGCCCCTCCCTTCTTCCAGGACCTGCATTCTGCGCAACTCCTGCTCTCTATGTGGGGCCACCCCTTCAGGTAAAGAGACAATGACAGGCCAAGGTCACACTCACAGTCACGGTCAAGGGCAGCCCTCACAGCTTTGTAGTAATTCGCCGAAACGAGACCCACCGAGATCTGAGCCGAGATCCTGGTCGGTTCCGCTCTCCAGGAATCGGGCCTTCGGAGCTCCAAACTTGGGGATCCCATCAGGGCTCGGGAACTAGAGCCTGGGTCTTGGGCTTTGGGGTTCTGTTTCTGGGTTCAGGCTTCTTTTTGGCTTAATCCCAGGAGCCGTGTTGAACCCAACCGCGCCAAACACTGAATCCTGAAACTCGCATGTCCTGAGACCTTGAAGCAACATCCACCGGCTGCCGCAGCTTGGAAGAGTATATCACAGGGCGGGCCACCCAAACGGGCTCTAAGGTGGAGCAGAATCTGACATCAAGGGAGCGAAGGAGCCTGCCGCCGCTGCTCCCAGCGCTGGTCGCGCGGTCGCGCAGCCGCCCTGTCCAGGATGCAGCCATGATCATCGCTCAGAGCGCGCTACTTAGAATGGTTATCATCGCAGATCCTCACGAAAGCCTTGGTCCATCCTGGAAACCATAAAAATTAGGAGCTGCGTTGACTGGACTACGCCAGAGAAACAGCAAGCTTTACGCCGCAACTGCAAGCACAGGCCACCCGCTGGAGGAGTCGGAGACAGGCGGTGTCGGCACTTTCGCAGGAGGCTTTGCCTGCACCATCCATCTGCGATGTCGGTGCTGCGTGCGTTGCTACGGTGGCTCCTTCCAACATCGAACCTGCAATTCCTCCGTCATTGCACTCTGATCTTGATGGCATGTCACGCTCTAGAGACTGCATCCCATGAGACGTTGACCAGAACTCACGTGCGCTTGCAGCATGTGCCCACTAGAATCCTGCGAAGGCAACCATGAATACTATGCTGCATCCATAAGCGTCAAAGATGCTTGCCTGAGGTCCTGCACTCGCCGGTCTTCGGCGCACGCGCACAACCTGTTGAGAAACGTTGACAAGAGGAAGCAGGTTCGAGCAGTCTCTGACTATGGCAGTCTATGGATCACTGTCCACCATCAACACCACCAAGCTACGGAAACGACAGGGCTGCTACAGATATTGCATAATCTAACTTCCAGTGTTGCCTTGGACATGTGCCGATTACTAGTTGCAGCTTCTTTTCCATTGCTCTGATCACTTCCGCTGCTGTTGCCAGCACTTTGGATTCAGTGCAACCGGCCCTCTTTCTCCCTCTCCCCCGAAGAGGCTGGCCCGCAAAAGGCCTCTTCGGCGGTTTCCCAAGGCGGAAGTGGCCGCGGTGGTGCACCATGGAACTGGACCAAGAGCAGCTTTCGTTTTCGGAGAGGTGAGTGAGCATTGCATGGAGACAGAGACTTGTACATCTAAGTCTTAAACTGTGTCTGGAGTCGTCCAGCCGTGTCTGCTTTCTCTGATGAGAGGAATACTTGTAGGTCTAAGTCTTAAACTGTGTCTGGAGTCGTCCAGCCGTGTCTGCATTCTCTGCCGCCGACATTGGATCTGCGAAAGCTCTCAGGCCCACGTAGCCCCGGCTGGCACAGCGTGTCTTTGTTTGGGGCTCTCCACTCTCAGGACACCCGACCCTCACCCTACATCGTCCCATGTTCATGTTTCTGCAACAGGCAGCTCCGCAAAGCGGGAACAGTCGAAAGTCTCAAACCTGGGGGCATCGTCACGAGAAAATCTCTGACCTCCTGCTCCCGCCGCAAGTCACCCGACAGTGAGGGCTCCCTTGGTCGGAGGCAGTTTTGGACTTCTCCCGATTAACTGCTCGGGTCACTCTGAACACCATGCATCGCTAAAGTTGGCTCAGTACGGCTGAGTGATCTTCGGATGTGACTTGCGGGGGCATGCTCGCGTCGTAAACTCTGGGCCCCTGGCGGGCTCAAAGCCTCGACCATCTTCGCTGCGGCGGAGTTGGCACGGAGCTTCCCGGAGCGGGAGAGCCTTCCCGGGCGACTTCGCAATTTTTCGGAATGAGGCCCCTGACTATTACACTTAGAAGGGCTCTCTTCTTGGCGAGTTCATGGCTTCCTTCAGAAGCTCTGTTGAACCTGCTACCGCTGGCATTCACTTGCCAGCTGCTGCAACGTCGATGAGGTGAGGCTTCTTTTGGGTATACTTCACTAGTCCTGACACGGGAAGCAGTTGCTTCAGGTGGGCGAAAGCAGCTGCAGTTCCGGCATAATATCACACAAGCCAGATCAAAGAGGAGCTAAGCCACGGAGGCTAGCCTCGGCCCTTTCAGTAAACGCTTGGCAGCTATTCAGATTTTGTCCCATATGCATGGGCTACTGCTACTACTGCTACTACTACCGCTACTACTGGTACCACTGCTACTACTGCTACTACGACTACGACCACTACTACTACTACTACGACGACGACTACTACGACGACTAAAACGACGACGACGACGACGACTACTACTACTACTACGACGACGACTAGTAGTATTAGTGCTAGTACTCGTACTGCATAGTAGTCGCCTTATATGTGGTGTATGGGGGGCTGCTCGTGTAGAATGAACAGGCACGTATGGGTCATAGTATGGGTCTTGGACGAAGCTAAGTAATGCCCCAAACCGCAAAGAGTGCACTTGCATTCCCAAACCACTTACCAGATCTGAAGCTCTAACGACTCCACCGTTCCAGCCTGCGAAGCAGCATCTCAGCCGTGGGTCTCTTGGCTGGATCTCTCGTGAGCCTGTCGCAGCTCCCGGGCAATGGGGGAGGAGGTGGTGCTTTTGGGGAAACCCGAGGGATACTGGCATGAATCCTTGGACTTGGTGCCTGAGCTTCAAGATGCATCACGGCAGGCGACAAAGAGGCAAACAAAGACTTGGAGTGAAGAAGAAGGGCACAAAGAAACTCTGATGATAACTTTTCATCGCTAATTTTGCAATTACACGAAAGCGACGAGAAACAACCGTGGCAACAAGGGCCACATGATTGGCTCATAGTAAGTAGCATGTGCGAGATAAGCACGGCCATTCTTTGTAGTAGTGGCATTGTCTTTGGAGCCTCAATCAGCATCCTCCCAGCGGAAGGATAGGAGCTAACTCCACATGCTACCGCTCTAGAGGTCCCGCTGTACTTGCAAGCCCAAAGCCACAAGTCCGGACAAAGAAGCTCCACCAAACCAGGAAAGGATGATCCCAAGCCCCACACCCCAAACCCACAGCAACAAGACCAATTGAGGACGTGCGGCATCGTCGAAACGATCTGCGAGAACTCCTCACTGCAGGACAGTAAAGTCGTCGAGATTAGGTCCACTGTACTTTGCGTTTCCGGCCGTAAGTTCGTGATTGTTCAAGGTTTTGGCAGACAGCCCTTAGGCGCAGCGATGAGGCTAGAGAACTTCAGGTCTGGGTCGCCTGCTTGGAGCTTGGATTTACGCTTCCGGTGTGAGGCTTCAGGACTTCGGACTTTGGAGGGAACGACGGTCGCGGTTTGCATGCCCCTCTGTACAGTAACGGGTTTCAACGTCCCTAAAGCCTCTACGAGAGGACCCACACTGGAAGAAACCCAACCCTCGCAAACTCTTCAGAGGCCTGCGGCCGGTAGCTGGGGATCGGGGTGTACCTCAGAAGGCCCGTGCAAATGGTAGCAGTGGCTGGTCACGGCTAGGAGGAAGCGGAGGAGTGGTAGCACCAGCAGTGGCCACAGGGAGGAGCGGTGCGCACATGCCAACAGTAGTGGGAGCTATGCCTCTCTTCTTCCAGAAACAGCAGCTGGCCAGCCAAGCTGCTGCCCGCGGAGGACTGCCGCGATGACGTCCTCGCGGAATTGGTTTTGATGCTCGGCGAAAGAACTGGATGCTTTTCTGCAGGACAATGTCTGCTCAAAAACCATTGTCACACAGTCCGGGTAATTACACTTTCGGGCGAAGGCTCTCGACAAAGGTTCCTTTCTGAAGTCCGACTTCGAGCCCTGGAGACGACGCAGTGAAAAAAGAGCCGTCAAGGCCAAGGCCCGGCCGAGCTCTGGCTCTCAGAGCCTGCGAAAGAAGAATGAGAGCTCCTGACTACAAAGCTCCATTCCCAGAGACCCCCAAACGTTAACCTGAAAGAGCTGGCAAAACCTGAAACCATGCCCTCCCACATGGAAACACACCGACTTGTCCTGCAGGCTCTTTCCCTTGAAAGGTAGCTCCAGAGTTAGCAGCTCCTTGGTCGAGTCCGGAATGGAATGCTTCATCATCGGTTTTGGGGGGTCAGAGGGCAACCCCCCCAAACGACGGGCGCCAGGATTTGTCGAGCGACCCTCAAGATTTGCACGGCATGCCATCACAGCTCCGTGGGAACTTCGTGCTGAATGGCTCAGGCTTACGAGGCATCTCTGCTCAGGCTCTGATACCGTGAATACACCTTTCCCCAACATGCCAAGGGGTGTAGGGTCCGATCTTAAGGCAATGCGGGTGCTAGTTTGGGCGAGCTGTACCAAACCTTGGAGGATCTTCTGAAGCCATCGCAAGCTCGCCCGAGGTGCATAGAGAACGACCCCGAGTGACCAAATGTCCGTGGTGTTGGTGTAGGTCTGCCCTGCGCGAGTTCTACACTTTGCACGTCACAACATGCTGCAGATCCTGCACCCTGACCCAAAGGCCACATGCAGCACTCTCACTATACAGAATCCCAATACTCCCCACGACCCGGGTGCCTCAAGGTTCAACCCAAACCCACCCTGCCCCTAAACTCCAACCTAAACCCCAAAGCCCAACCTGCATCTAAGAACTTAATCCAACCCGTCCTTTACTGACCCGACCTCAACCCAAGAACTAAACTCAGCCCTGTGCTCCAAGACCATCTCTGGTGACGGCCATTAAACTCTGGATTGAGAACTCCCACACAGAAGCAAGTTACGGCTGAGCGGCGTTCAGTCGGAATCCAACAGACGACTTTGTTGATGTCAGCTGTTCTTTGAGTTGCATGGGGTGTATGATGGTGCATGGGAGTTTAGATTCTCTGGTTTAGGATTTCTCGGTTTCTTCAAGCAAAGCCAACTTGCCGCGAACTGGGGGTTTCTGCAAACGAAGACCAAGACATGATGCCCCTGAAATGTACAACTGAATCCACAAAGTCGCAGCTAGCAAGTAAGTTTATACAAGAACAGTTGATGCATTTAGATACTGCACACCCCCCCTTTTCCGGAACCGGCTCTGGCCAACGAAACCTTTTCACCCCCACGGCCACAAGACCCAAAGCCCAAAGTCCTACTCCCAGATCAGATCAGACCCTAATCCTACAGGCATTGCAAACGACCCGCGACCTAGCCTTCGATCATCTCGGGAGAGAAATAGAGGGGCGTCCCGTAGAAGGACTGCAAACACAGCGTTTTCCTGATCTCAAACTCTGAAGCGATTGAGAGCTCGGGGTAGGGGGGGAGGGCGGGGAGGGGGCGTGGGGATTGGATTTAGGATATTTGGTCTAGAACTTGTGTGTAAGCTGGAGTAGCGGGTGTGACATGCTTGTACGGAAACTTAGTTGGGGAGTGTTTCAGCTTGACCCAAAACTACTACTGGAGGTGCCCGTGAATCATGCAAACTTGTACTACAAGTGCCGGGGCTCTCGGACATCTGCCGTGAAACGCCGAAGTCGCCCAGCTTAATCACACCATCGCTCGTCAGGAAGAGGTTCATGGCCTCAGGGCTGCAGTTAAGGTGACTCTCCATGTGGACTCGCTCTTCAGCCACTGGGGTGCCTTGATGTCTCGATGCACGATGCCTCGAGCGTGGATGTGGCACAAGCCCATTAGCACCTTCGCAGAACTTGCTTCCAGCAGGAGTAGCAAAGGCAGGTCAAAAGGGGGGCCCCAGCATGATGGTGCTGCTGATGAAAATGATGTTGAAGATGTACTATTCATGACGAAGACAGGTACTTGTCGTAGGCACAACAAAAGTGTCAGTAGTCAGGGAACCGATGCAACCATTGCTCTGAGATGCAGCTCGGTCTGAAGACAATGGCGAGAAAAATGCTTGGTAAGACGGAAGCGGTGAATCCCGGAGACAAACAACATGTGTGACCGCAAGCCAGGGTTCCCTCCACGCAGACGCTTTCTCCGACTCGTGTGATATGTACACGGGCCTGCGCCAAAATGTCCCAGACCTCCTCGTCCCCAAAAGGCTTCCTTCAGATGTCACGAAATGAGACTCTATCAAGTGAGAGCTCCGGGACTTGCAACATGCGGCCAGGATCCGTGACCGCAAACGTCACTGTTGGCAGAAGTTGGCTGAGGAGCCAAGGAATCTAGGAATGTTCAGGCCGGAATGGTGACGAACATGTGTGCGGAATGTGTGCGAGGCTACATTAACAAAGAGCACGATTCAACCGGCATGAGAAAGAGGCAGATCCCAGTCTGTTGCGGATGCAGATGTTCACCGAGACTCACGGTGAATCTCGGAGCATCGCACCTCTCTTTCACTCGCTGTTCCATTTCTTGTTTGGTCTCTTCGTCTCTCTCTCTCTCACTCTCTCCCTGTCTCTCTCTTAGCCTTTTTCCTCCAATCACCCACCCCCTGAAAAAGAATCCCGCTGTTACACCTCCCTGAGCACGGCAGTTGGTGTGCATGTGTGAAGGTTCACCCTGCACGCGCTCGAATGATCAACCAATCGCCGGCACTCTTCGCCAGCACACAGATACTCTCAGCCGCTTTTGATCCGTAATTAATGAAGTTGCAACAGCTCAGACTAACGATACCTAGACTGTAATTCTCAACTCCAAGCCTCTAAGTCTGCAGGCTCGCGTTCGGTCATTACCGAAGCTGGTTACCATGTCAAAACCATCTCAGTACGCCCTTGGTTTCTTCGGGAACATAAGCAGCCAACATGCCAATAAAAGATAAGCGTCCCCAATCGCTTCCGCTTCTGCAGCTCCCAATGAAGATCCCCACGGTTCGCATACCTGGGCCAATTTGAAACCGTTTACAAAAGGCATACAGGCCTGCCAAAAAAACAATGTGGTTTTTGAATTCTCAGACTCAATGCGTGGAGGGCTGATGCTTTGCTTGCGAGGTCACACACACACACACAGCCAAGCGTCTCCAATACGATGTAGAGCGATTGTGAGGGAAAGTCCCAGAAGTAGCCGTAGCAGCGAATGATGTTCGAGTGGTTCAGCTTCTTCATGATCTGCAGCCAGTGCGACGAACTCGTGGTGGGGGATTCAGAGCTCAAGCTCGTCCCTTCTGCAGACTCATTCAACCCCAAACCACTCAAGACTCAACAACCTTTCGAAGCCCTGAATACCTGCGGCCGATGGCGACAGTCTGAGAATGACTCCGCCCAAGATACGCAACCACGCCGAAGGCCGTTCACAATCGTGGCAACTATTGGAAGGAGCCAAAAGGTCTCGTTCACCTGCCTCGTACTCGTTGAGGACGTCCTGTGCTTCCAGAACACTGGATGGCACATCCGGGGAGGTAAGTCGAGCTTGAGATGCCCCGTCGGCTGGGCCGACTTGCGTTGAAGGAACAAAGGTCACAGAACCGGCAACGCAAACCAAGCAGGACTCTGCAACGTTTACAAGCAGTAAACGCTGTACGATCGATACGCACGTGTATATAAGTAAGCAAGTTTATAACACGTGCAGCGGCAACACATTTTGTTGGAGACACAATGTGTCGCATGCAGCATGGTCCCATAACAGTTCTCTCTGCGAGATCCTGATGCCCGTCTTATATTCTGCACAACCTCTGAGAAGAGGAACATTATCATCATTATCGCCAGCGGATTTTGTCAAGTCCGGCATTATGACCGACAGCACACGGCCCACACACTTGCATCTACGCGCATGTCTCAAGTCTACAAAGTAGTGTCTACTCGTTGCTTATGCTACAGTGCCGTCTTACTCATTCATTAACGAATGAGGGGTGTCAGACGCGCCTTGGCCTTCCCCAACTCAGGGGCTCTTCGCCGCTTCAGCACGACGAGCTCCTGAAGACTGGAGGAAGGCGGTAGGGTGCGGTAGGTCTCTCGAGGCTGAGCGGCTGTGCGGCTTTTGTTCCGAGGGTTCGGTTTTCTCTAGTGAGCTTAGGCCAGAGGCATTTCAAATGAAGGGGGCAAGATGGAAAAGTAAGGACCATGCGACAGAGGGACATCAGCATCGCAAGAGTTCACTTTCTCAGGAGGGTCATAGCCACAGCGGATCCCCACCAGCCTCGCCCTTCTTGACGCGGGCAACATGCACCGATCCAGAATCGTTGGACTGAAGGTCCTGATAGCAGAAAGGCTGATGTGTCTGCGTGTCGATATTTTCATAGATATGTGATTGTGATCATACCCGCAACCTTTGAGTTTGCTTGCATCGCTCCCCGCTGGGATTCAGGCAACGGACCACCAATCTGCATAACGCGCCAGTTGCAACAAATCATGGATACCACCGACTCAGGCTGCACGCAGCGGTTCCTTGAGGATTTCGAACTGCCTTGGATCGCATGGGGCTGACCAGGAACCCAACCATCTCGCGAGCTAGTAGTGAGGCCTAAACCATGACGTCGAAACGGCAAAGCCCAGTAGCGTATCGCTCGAAAGCCCAGCAGGATTGTCGAGTGAAAGTGCGAGTGACTCTAGCTGCTAAGCTAATCCAACCGTGGACGTGGTTCCGGGCTTTGCTGCTCAACAAACAGAACTACACTTGATGCCATGTTGCTCGCGGTGATTGAACTCGCCGATGCTGGAGGGGCGCCCCTGCAGCTTTTCCACGGCGTACCTCATGTTTGAGTCAGTGTCTTGCCTTGGCATGATAATTCAAACGAACGCTGTCAATGCATATTAAACAAAACACCCCAGCGTTGTTTGCCGCCCATGCTGCGGCGCCGGGGCGTGTGCCAAGCGCCGCTGCTCCCAGCGCTCCTGCAACAACGGACAACGGAGCTGCCTGGTGCTACCTGCCGAAGGATAAACTGTAGTAATTAGGGTTCATTTGGGGTTTGCTGTTTAGTTTTTGCGCCCCCCAAAGCTGGATCCGAGCCTATCATTATCCACTGCATCGGTTATGAGTGAGTGGGTGTTCTGCGTCCGTGTCGACTTCTCAGAGGGGTTCAGCGTCATAACCACCTTCCGTCACAAAGGGACATCGTGGACCACTTTTGTGCCAGCAGTGGAGCGACCACACAACGAAGCAAACCAGGGAACAAATGAGCAGTCGCTGGGACAGGAAACAAGTGCACTCGCTGCCAAATGTCTCGTAAATCGGACATACCCTGTATCGGTAACTGACGCGGTGCTAAAAAAACGCCAGCGGCTGCATACGACATGCTTATCCAAACTCACAATCCTCTCGTTGATGGAACCGCCGTTTCACTGCAACCGGCCACAATCTGCTTGCATCAAATAATCTGATTTGCACATCCACACACCAGCTACTGCTAAACCCAAAGGGGTGTTGCAAGACCGGGGCAAGCGATAAATGTTTACAAAACAATTTTTGCATTGCGCGCCAGTGAGCACCACAAGCCAAAGAATCTAAATGCCACGCTTGCTTGCTTGCACCGTTCATGACACAGATTTGTGGTGCAAGAGCTTGCACTGCCCACCAACGAGCGCCACAAAAACCAAAAAAACAACACCCATGGATGCTTGCACCCACCGTTCAGGACGCAATTTTGTAGTGCAAGAGTTTGCGCCGCCAACCGAGCACCACAAACCCAAAGTTCAATAGGCACACAGGGTTGCTTGCAGTGCTCAGAACACAGTCTTGTCCAGAAACTGGCTGCGCTGCCCGCCAGCGAGCACCACAAACCCACAAAAAAACAAAATGCCACGCATGGTTGCTTGCACCGTTCATGAAAGGGCTCTGTGCAGCACGTGCTTGCGCCGCCCACCAGACCCACGGAAACCACATACTCAAACATCAAAATGCCACGTGGGGTTGCTTGCACCCTTGCACCTGTCAGGACATTGCTCAGTGCAGCAAGTGTTTGCGTTGCCCACCAGCAGGCATGCCCACCAGAGAGCACCACAAACCCAAAAATCAAAATGCCACGCATGGTTGCTTCGGGTTAAGGAAACAGTCCTGTCGTGCAAGTGTTTGTGTGCCCATCGACAAGCTCGCTCCACCAGGCCAAACTCAAAACGCCACGCCTTGTTGCTTGCACCGTTCTGGACAAAATCTTGTGGCGCAAGTGTAGAAGCAAAAAACAGAACAAACAAATACCACGCATGGTTGCTTGCAACGCGCAAATGCTTGCGCTGCGCACCAGCGAGCACCCCAAACCCGAAAACTGAATGCCACGCATGGTTGCTTGCGCAAGACACAATCCTGCGGTGTACAATGTTCGCATTGCCCACTAGCCCCACAAACCCAATATTCAAAATGCCATGCGTGGTTGCTTTGAGGACACAGCCTTGTGGTGCAAGCATTTGCGGTGCCATCCAGCAAGCACCACAAACCCCAAAATCAAAATGCCACGCATGGCTGCTTGCACCCTTCGCTCATACCAATCATATCACAATCTTGTGGTGCAAGTTTTTGGCGATCAGCGAGCGCGCACCACAAACCCGCAAATCAAATGCCACCATGGTTGCTTGCACCCTTCGATTATAACACAATCTTGTCGTGCAAGTGTTGTGCTGACCACAAGCGCGCACCACAAACCCCAAAAATCAAAATGCCACGCATGGTTGCTTGCACCGTTCAGGACACAGCCTCGTGATGCCAGTGTTGTCGCGTCGCTGCTCACCAGCGATCAGCACAAATCCAAAAATCAAAATGCCACGTATGGTTGCTGGCACCCGTCGACCATAACACACTCTTGTGGTGCAAGCGTTTGTGCTGCCCACCAGGCGCGCCACAAACCCCAAAAATCAAAATGCCACACATGGTTGCTTGGACACTTCAGGACGCAACCTTGAGGTGCAAGTGTTTGCCCACCAAAGAGCACCACAAACGAAAAGATCAAAATGCCACGTTTGAAAAAAACCCAAACCTCAAAATGCCAAGCATGGTGCTTTCACCGTTCAAGACACAGTCCTGCGGTGTAAAGTGTCTGCATGGCACCACAAACCCAATTTTCAAAATGCCAGGCGTGGCTGATTGAGGACACAGCCTTGTGGTGCAGGTGTTTGTGCCACCACGGAGCCCCAAAATCAAAATGCCACGTATGGTTGCTTGCACCCTTTGATCATAACAGTCATATCACAATCTCGTGGTGCAAGTGATTGGTTGTGGGCCCGCCTGCAAGCACCACAAACCCCAAAATCAAAATGGCAGGCATCGTTGCTTGCACCCTTCGGTCATAACACAACCTTTTGGTGCAAGTGTTGCGCTGCCCACCATCGAGCACCACCAACACAAAAAAATCAAATGCCACGCCTGGTTGCTTGCACCGTTCAGAACACAATCTTGTACTGCAAGCATTTGTGCTGTCCACAAGCGAGCACCACACACCGAAGAAGCAAAATGACGCACATGGTTGCTTTCAATTTCCTGTTGTGCAAGTGCCTGCGTTGCCCACCAGCGAACAAATCAAACCCCAAAAATCAAAATTACACTCATGGTTGCTTGCAGCAAATGTTTACGCTGCACACCAGCGAGCACCACAAACCCGAAAACAAGATGCCACGCATGGTTGCCTACACGGTTCGGGAAACAGTCCTATGGTGCACGTGTTTGTGCAGCCCACCAGCGAGCACCACAAACCCGAAAATCAAAATGCCACGCAGACGCATGGTTGCTGGCACTTACTAGTAACACAATCTTGTGGTGCAAGTGTTTGCGCTGCCCACCAGCGAGCACCACAAACCCCAAAAATGGCCACGCATGGTCAGTGGCACCGTTCTGCACACAGTCTTGTGGCGCAAGTGTTTGCACTGCCATCCACCAGCGAGCACCACAAACCCCAAAATCGAATGCCGAGCGTGAGCCCACCAGCGAGCATCACAAACCAAACAATCAGAATGTCACGCATGGTTGCTTGCACCGTTCTGGATAACGCATTGTCGTGCAGGTGCTTGCGCCGCCCACCAGCGATCCCAAAAATCAACATGCCACCTATGGTTGCTTGCACCCTTCGATCATAACACAATCTTGTCGTGCAAGTGTTGTGCTGACCACAAGCGCGCACCACAAACCCCAAAAATCAAAATGCCACGCACAGTTGCTTGCATCGCTTAGGGCACAGTGTTGTGGTGCAAGTGTTTGCCTCCGTGCACCACGAACGAAAAGAATCAAAATGCAACGCATGATTGCTTGCACGGTTCTGGACACCAGTCTTGTGGTGCATATATGTTTGCAATGCGCTCTTCATTGCTGACCAGTCAGCACCACAAACACCAAAGTCAAACACTGCACACGGTTGCCAGAATCGTTCAGCACACAGCTTTGTAGCACAATTGCTTGCGGACTTTGTCGCACTTCCCACCAACGAGCGCAATAAACCCCAAAATCAACATGCCACAGTTGCCAGCCCACTGCAGGACACAGTCTCGTGGCGCCTGTGGTTGGCTGCTCACTTGTGACTTCTATTTTGTCTCACGTCTGACTTCTCAAGCCTTGCCCGAGAGGCGGCTCACTTGTGACTTTTATTTTGGCTTACTTGTGACTTCTGTGACACACTAATTTGCAGCACGTCTTGGCAAAAGTGCTTCGAATC
Source organism: Symbiodinium sp. CCMP2592 (assembly GCA_905221615.1). Classification (NCBI taxonomy): domain Eukaryota; class Dinophyceae; order Suessiales; family Symbiodiniaceae; genus Symbiodinium; species Symbiodinium sp. CCMP2592. The sequence goes on along the minus strand of CAJNDT010000745.1, from coordinate 25,455 downwards.
ACTTGTGACTTCTCCGCCTTGTGATCTTTCTGACAGAAAATGTTGCAACCCTTGTCGGCGAACATCACTTGCGATGCCAGTTCTTCATATATCTTAAACAAACCCCTCATTTGGCGACTCCGGTCCAAAACATATCTTAAACATGCCCCCCTCCTTTGGCGATGCTGCTTCATCATCTTTTCCAAACACAGAGTCCGGTTTATTACCACATATCTTAAACACGCCCCCTCACTTGGCGGTTGTGGTTAATCTATATTTTAAACGCCCACGCGCCCCCTCATTTGACGATGCCGGTTCCTCATACATCTTAAACACGACCCCTCATTTGGCGATTTCGGTTCAAGATATAAAACAAGGCCCTCATTGGCGACCGGCGATTCCGGTTCAACATACATCATAAATAGGCCCCCTCATTTGGCGATTTCGGTTCTAAAATATATCGTAAACACGCTCATCTGTCTTAAACACGACCCCTCGATTGGCGATTCCACTTCCCCATATTCTTCAGCGCGCCCCCTCATTTGACGATGCCGGTTCAACATCTATCTTAAACACGCCCCCTCGTTTGGCGATACCGGATCCCCATACTCTTGAACTCGCGCCCCCATTCGGCGATGCTACTTCATCATGTATCTTAAAAACGCCCGCTCATTTGGCGATTGCGGCCTATCGTATATCTTAAGCACACCCCCTCGAGTCCGGTGCAACATCCAGCTTGAACACGCCCCCTCGTTTGGCGATTCCGGTGGCGACTCCGGTTCAACATCAACTTTAAACACGTACCCTCATTTGGCGATGCTACTTCATCATCTATTCTAGACACGCCCCCTCATTTGGCGATTCCGGCCTATCGTATATTATTTGGCGATTCCGGTTCAACATATATCTTAAACATGCCCCCTCATTTGACGATACCGGTTCCCCATATATCTGTTCCCGCATGTGGCGACTCCGGTTCATCATATATCTGAAACGCCTCCCCTCATTTGGCATTTCCGGTTCCCCACAATCTTAAGCACGCCCCCTCATGTGGCATTTGGTGACCATCTATCTTAAACACGCCACCTCATCTGGCGATTCTGGTTCAGCATCCATCTGACCAAAGCGGCTCGCCCGCCTGTTTCGGCTTGTTTGGCATCAGGATGTGGAGGGCGGGAAGGAGGGAGTCCAAAGCCCATGGAAATGCAGGATTTTCAAGCTCAGAAAGTGAGATGTCACAAGCGAGACAAAATAGAAGTCACAAGTGAGACAAAACAGAAGTCACAAGTGACCCCTCTACCCACCGGGGTTGGCGAGACGTTTTGCACTGCCCACCAGTGAGTCACACACCCCAAATGCAGAATGCCACACGCGGTTGCTGCACACAGTCTCGTGGCACAAGTGTTTGCAAGACTTTTTGGATCTGCCCACTTTGTGGGCACCACTAACACATCACGGTTCAGCACCGTTCAACAGTCTCTTGTGGTACACGTGTACTGCCCGCCAGTGAGCACACAAACACTGCAATCAAACGAATACTAAGAAAGGCTGCCTGCACCGTTGAGGACGCAGCCTTGTGCCGCAAGTGTTTGTAAAATGTTCAACATTTCGCACCACTCAGGGGCACACACCCTGAAATCCAAATACAAGCTCTGCAAACCCCCAAATCAGAATGCCACGCGTGCTTGCCAGCACCATTCAGGACACAGTCTTGCCAGCGCACGTGATTACGAGACTTTTTGCATTGCCCACTAGAGGAGACAACTCAGAGTTGCCAGCACCGTTCTTGACACAGTCTTGCGCTACAACTGCTTGCAAACCCGTTCTGCGCTCCCCAACAGTAAGCACCACAGCCCCACAGTCAAAATACCACGCATGGTTACCAGCACCGCTCCGGACGCAGTCTCGCCGGTACAAGTGCTTGCAAGACGTTTTGAAATTTGGCAGGCCCCCCGCAAGATTGAGAGACCCAGGTGCAAAATCAAAAATGCCATGCACCGTTGCCAGGATCGTTCAGGACACAGCCTGGCCGGTACAAGCAGCGCCTGCTCCAAAGCACACCAGTCAGCTGAAAACACGAAGCCCGATACCCCGAGTAAGAAGTCCATGCACGCGGCAGGAGTCTTAAGCTTGCTCTCTAGACCTTCCGACTCCGCTCTGTTGCACCCTCCACAGCCACTACTAAGGACCATGGAGCCTCCATGGCACATGGAGCGTCCTGGTATTAAAAAGACCAACTTACACTCCAGTACGACGGCCTCCTCAAGACAGCATCGGAGATGCAGTCAACTGATTGGGTCTATGTTAAGGGGGTCTTGTGTATTACAGAGTTTGGCACGTATATGACAGTATGAGCATGCTGGCGCCGCAAGAACGCAAGCTCGCCACCGATCATCGGTCCTGATCCCATCCGGCCCCCTGTCGAAGGTACACATACGGCTCTGTTTACATGATGTACACTGGGTGGGCGTACACGACAGGACAACTTTGAAGCCGAACGAAGCCTAGACTGAAGCAAGGAGTCACTAGCGCCATATGCGTGAAGACTCGCGAACGACAGCGACCGCGACCTAACCGACGCGCAAGACTACCGCTTTGCAGCAGTTGGTCCCACACTGCCCATCCAAGTCCCCCTTTGCAGGCGGCCTTGAATCGGCCGGCTCTGTCGCAGAAGCCACCGAGCACATAAACTACAGCATCTGCATATTTCTACAGGAGAAGGGCCCTGGGGCAGGTCATGGCTACTGCCGCTCCTCGCGCAGGTTCTTGACCACATGGAGTGGGCCAGTGGCGCCTGCTGGGCTATCAGACAAGATCGACAGACGCGAAGACTTTTCTTGGAGAGTGGCGTGCAAGAAAATCTGACTGGTCCAGCACCATCACTCCCCGACATTCTATCCCGGCATCACTCGCCTAAGTCACTGGGATGAAAGCCCTGAGCGGGCACGGACAGCATGCACATGGCCTGGTGGCGCCGCATCGGGCTCGATGAGCTTCACCTACAGACTGCATCGAGCCAGGCTTCTCGTATTCAAGATCGCAAGAACACGAAAACCTGAAACAACTCGGAACCAGCAAGCAAGCGCAAAAAAAATGGACAAGACTACCGAGTACCCTATCGCCTGCTTCGGGCTTGGATACGGATGCAATATGATGCAATCCCTGGCCCTGGCCACCGCCTGAGGCCCTGCACTGCTAGGCCGGGAGCGCACGCGCACGACCTGCGATGCCACGAGACGGGGACTGTCTGCTGCGAAGGTCCGTCCGTCCAATGACAAAAGACGAATAAAGAGATATGAAACGTGGTTCCACAAGTCGCGAGTCTGCATCGGCCTCGAGCCTGAAACACTCCGAGCTACGCTGCTACGGAGCGAAGCGGACGCGCCTGGTGTCCCTCATTTCGGGCCAGCGCCGCGGGCGAGCGATTCTCCTGTGGATGTGAACCACAGCAATTCGCACCACCAAGATCATCATGGTGTTTTGTATCTACAAGAGCGAGACGAACTCGTCTTGAAGCTTCACTTTGCTGCCTGGCCTTGTCTGGCGGCTTTGGCTCGACAGGCCTCGCAAAGAGCAACAAGAAAACTCTCCTTCAGAAACTCCCTGGTGCTTGGTCTACTGCAGCAGGGCGGTGAAGTTCCCTTCAGCGAAGCCCCCACGGTCCCTGAAGCCCCAGCTCTCCGCAGGGCCTAGGATCCTCTTGCACGGCTTTCGGAGGCCGAAAAAGTTTGCCCAAGGACCTCAACTCACTCTTGGATCCCTCAGACTTAAATGCAGACTGGCATTAGACTGTCGCATTGCTGATGTGACTATCACGTGAGGACCTGGAATATGTCAATATGTCAGCTAAACCCTGAATTTTTCAACAACTAAGCCGGAGACCCCTGAACCCTATGTGTGCATGTACGAATACGTATGTGTATATAAGTTACATAAAGACATAGATCGAGAGAGAGAGAGAGACAGAGAGAAAGAGAGAGAGAGAGTTGTATCAACACGGTGTATTCTGTTATCATATACAACACATACCGAGCATGGAATAGCTTTTTGCTCCTTGCGACCGAGCCACTCCATCCGCTGCAGCAGGGACTCGGCAGAGGGACGCCGTTGTGCATCCTCCAAAACATGCAAGTGCAAAACGTGAGTCGGCCAAGCTTGTGGAATTTGGGCTTGGGGAAAAGTACGCCAACACGTCAAAGAAGTGCGCACCCCAACGCCGGACTCAAGGTGCTGCCCATCTCACGAACGAGCCACGGCCGGTGCTTGCTACAGATTCTTCCTACACTTGATTAGTGCGCTGAACTCGTTCAACGTCAGTCATAGCGGAACAGTAACATCGGAGACAACAGTCGGGACTCCGGAAAGAAGCCCCGGACCGGCCTTGGTCAGCATGGAGTTCACAACGTCGGAAAACTCCTGCGTACACATGGCGGAGGATCTGCCGACAACGCATCAGAGCGCCTACACGTTTTTGGCACCACATGTCGCTCTATCTCTTGGTCCCTCTGTAAATCTAACCCTTGCACCTCTTGAATTACGGACGCTCTGAGCCGACGCGCCTGTGGTCGCCAGCTGGGCAAAGGAGCGAAGCGACAGCGGAGCACCGCCGCGATCACGTCCTGTGAGGAACCCCGGCCATACAAGGGCCAAGGCAAGTTCGGCCATGCACAAAAAGCCAACACAGATGTACATGTATCGGTGGTCTAAACAAGTGTCAGGAAGCTCGAGCGCATACCAGGGACCAAAACAAACGCCGGGCAATTTGGCCAACTCGACACCGAAACAAATATCGGGAAACCGCTGAAACCGCCAAATGCGTGCCGGGGGATGCTGGCATGTCTGTAAGGGTCATAGACGCGTCGGTTGGAATGGTGGGCTTGGGGTCCAAGGTGGAAGCATGCGGTGTGGCAGAAGCAGTGTTTACCAGCAGCAAAAAGCCTCGCCTCAGCATGTCTTTGCATTGCATGATTGATGCGCGCACTTTCTCTTCAACATCACCTTCGCAGTCCGAGTCACCATCATCGCCTATGCGATCAAGATGTTTAGCTCCTCGGCCCCCCGGAACCCCCGGAAGTCCTGGAGGCTGGGCCCACGGAATGGCAGCTGCCTGTCGCTTGGCTCTTGGCGCGCGGTGTGAGCTTCAATTGCCGGTTTTCGGGGCCTTCTCGCTCTCACCAGAACTCTCTTTATCTTTGGGGCCTGGGTATGGGCTGCTTTTCTCCTAGTGCGACAGGCTCCGCAACTCCGGTCCAGTACAGTCAGGGGATTCATGTCCCAAACCCGAAGCCACAGAGAAGGACAGGGACTTTGCAGATTCCAAGGCGCAGCGAGAGCAATTCGTAGAGAACGACCCCCAGCGACCAGATGTCCGTCGTCCGGGAGTACGCACGCCCTGGCTGCATGGCTTTGGGCTGCTCACTGCTGCAGACTTGCTGCCTAGAAATTGCATTTCAATTGTTGGTGCGTATCTGACGCCAGGGCCCTTGGGGTTGCGGGCCAAACGGCACGATGCGACCCAGCAGGCAAGCGCGCAAAAAGCGATTTGCCCCCTGCCTTCTATGAGCTCTGGCGAAAGGTAGAGGGGCGTGCCGTAGAATGAGTGGAGACACACGGTGTTCCTCAAACGCGGCACACATGAGCTCAACAAAGAACGCGGTCTCTACATCTGACAAACCGACTTGTTTCAGACTTGCTTCACTCTTCACACACATGGGCACATGCCCCTTGCCAAACCCTAAAACCCCAGCCTGAACCTACCACTACCACTACCACTACCACTCCCACTGCCACTGCCACGACCACGACCACTACCACCACAACCACCACCACCACGACTCTCCTACTCCTGCTCCTGCTCCTGCTCGTACTCCTACTCCTACTGCTACTTCTACGTCTACTTCTACTTCTACTTCTACTACTACTACTACTACTACTACTACTACTACTACTACTACTACTACTACTACTACTACTACTACTACTACCTCTACCTCTACTTCTACTCCTACTGCTACTGCTACTTCTACGTCTACTTCTACTTCTGCTACTGCTTCTAGCTCCTCCATCCTACTCTCGCTCAGCCTACCTACTACGCCTAGCCCCTACCTCCTGCAAGACTGCGCTGGCCCTATTCCCTAAGCCCCAACTGATGAGTAATGCCTCTGCTGGTGTAGGGGTGTAGGGTGCTAGGCATTATGGAACGAAAGACGATATGGTATGTATTCCGATTACAAGTCATTCTAACTTGAGGAAAAGCCGGAGTCAAAACAAGAGATGGAGTCAATTTCACAAAAGTTGATATTTGTTGATAGGACTCATATGTAATCTTGCTATTTCCGTTGCCGGAAGGAGGGATGCGGCGCAAGTCTACGTGGCGTTTCTGGCTGCTGAAGAGGCCGGGCGACTCGGACATCTGCCGTGACACCCCGAAGTCACCAAGTTTGATGACGCCCTCGTCGTTCAGCAACAGGTTCATGGTCCTCACCATGAGTTCGCAGCAGCAGTGTCAAAGTGTGCGATTGATCTACCAAGTAATTTTCTTGGCTCTGGATCTTACATGTTGGGCAAAGGAGGGGAGGGGGAGGGGAGGCCCAAAGAAATCCCTAAGGGACTCGCGGCAACAGCTCTCCATGTCCGGAAGGTTGCAGTGGATGCTGGAAACTTTTGCTCTGGCTCCGAGTCCGAGGAGCTTGATGTCGCGGTGCACGATGCCCCGGGCGTGAATGTGGCGCAGCCCTCGCAAGACCTAGCTTGAGTTTTGCTGCAATTCCGACTGGCGACCATATAGACGCGACATACGTGCTTCAAAGAAGCATCCACGATGTCACTGGACGTACCATCGACCATGAACAGTAATCTCTTGCCTTCACATTTCAAGCAGAAGACCCCGATTCAAGTACCACCAGCAAGACAAGAAAGGCTTGCTCAATCAATCCTCGTCGGTGCCCACAAGGACCCAAACTCCTGAATCCGCACAAAACCCATCAGCATCCAACCAACACAACTCAAATCCCCGACGCCCTTAACCCGTAAACGCCCCAAAAAAACTGCAAACAAGAATCCCAGCGGCCCTAGCGCTTTTAACAGAAGCCGTAATGAGCATCCTCTGCCCAGCCTGTGACAGCACGTCCCAGACCTCGTTGTCCGAGAAATGCTTCCCAAGCCGCTTTCCTGGGATAATTCTGTTGGCCTCTGATTTGTCAAAAACATGTAGGCGCCTGTTTTAAGTGCTTGAAGGTTTGTTGTGCGTGTAAGGTGGTGGGGTTTCCAGGTTTCGTCAAGGGGTAGAGCTTTAAGTTCAAGATTCAGGGTTTGGGGTTTCCATCCTCCGCTTTGTGTCTCAGGCTTCGTGCTCGAGAGCCCCGACAGTGCCTCATGCCAATACACCCTACACACCGAAGCAAAATCACATATAGACGGGTTGGATCAAGGGCGGGATGTGCAATGCTGTGGGAACTCGAAAGGCTTTGCAGGCTCGCGTGACATGTCCTGACAGCTCAAGGTGGGTTTGTGTTCCGTGCTAACAACCATTTGCCAGAAAGGAGAAGAAGCTGGTCATGCAAGTAGTGTCGAGCTGCGCGTCTGCAGCTCGCCATGCAGATCGCCCCTGTTGGCATACCTTATCAATTTATCAAGATTGCAGCGTTTGGGACACATGGTGCCTTCGGATTGGAGCACTTGGACTTCGGATTCAGGCGCCTGGTGCCAGCTACGATATGCTTGCGCTGCGTATTTTCCCTGGTTGAAAAGATGGTCCTACTTTGAAGTTCTCAGGGAGTACCAGGGAGGCCTTGCTTGCCGAGATGCTGGTTGGGAGCGGGGGTCTTTGCTTCAACGGGCCCACGCATGCGTTCAAACTTTCGTCCTACCCAGGCCCCAGTACCAACACAGCTTTCCTACTCATGGCCAGGCCGCTCCAGAACGATGTAGAGACTTTGCGTCGGGAACTCCCAGAAGTAGCCGTAGCAGCGGATGATGTTCGGATGGCTCAGTCGCTTCATGACCTGCAGCGGCCATGCTACTCTGAACCATGAGGACTGGAACGGCCCTAAAGAAGTAATCATCATTTCTTCTTCTGTTCTGAGTCCGCGAACCTGTACGACCGGAAGCTCAAAGCATGGGCTCACAGCAAGCGGAAACTTTACCTGCAGATTTCCGAACTTCTCGGGTTGAACCCTTCAAGGCCGACGCCAAGAGAACTGGAAACCCCGAAGCCGGCCTACAGGCTCAGACCTCATCTCAGAGAGCCTGCCTCGTACTCGTTGAACATGTCTTTCGCCTTGCCCAGCTCCGGCACTTTGCCTCAAGAAAGCTTAGCTCCAAGTGAAAGCTTCGTTGCATCTGGCATCTCAAGTCGGGCCTTTTGTGTCTCCCGTCCCGGACCCGTCACAGCCCCAACCTACAATCCTGAAACCGCAAACAGTAGAGCGCGAACGCAACCCCCTACTCCCCGAAAGGCTCACGGTCTCGCTGCTGAGAAAGGGACGCTTCTTCAGCACAACGGTATCTTTCAGCTGGCTCTGAGGATCCTGGTGCGGGTTTCCCGGTTTCGGGTTAGGGCTTAGGGCCTAGGCTTCAAGGATTTTTTTGCTTGAAAGGGGTAGAAGGCAATATGGGAACCGAAGTCATAGCAGGGTTTTGATGAGTTCCCCACTTGGGTAAAGCATGCCACAGTACGCGCCCTGCCCTTGGTAGATTCACTAAGGCCGGTGTAAGGAGTGGAGTCGAGCTTGATCCCCGTGGATACGATTCCGGGTATACGGCTTGCTGTGCCGCTTTCATTCTCTGAAGAGAGCCTGGGCCTAAGCTCAAAGGCTTAGCTTTCAAAATAAAAGCAGGCAGCAAACCTACCACGGGTGCCCTGAGTTTCGGGGATCGTCTCCTCATGTCGCTCGGCAATAAGGGGCTTGCGAAGTTTGCGAACGCGGCATGGAACCTTCCGCCCTGACACCGGCATTTCTCATACCGGCAAGGCACCATCACTCAACTCCTGAACCCGAACACAGCCGAGACTCTAGACCTCACCTTCCAAGCCCTTCGAGCCTTGACCTTTGCAAGGTGTACAGAGCCAGCTGCGCTGCTGTGGAGCTCTTTCAAGATCTCCGACAGGGAAGCTTTTCAAACAAGATGCCGCTTTCCCTTCTCTGCATGTTCGGCACCATCACTTCCTATTGTGATGAAGACTATATCTTGGGTTAAGGGCTTCACAACGGCGTCCTGCCAAATCGGCAAAACAGAACTGTCCTACAGCACAGCTTTCCCAGTCGACTCCAATAGGCTCAAAAAGACCCCGTGTTTGCAAGCCTTGACACCTCTCTCCTTCAATGTACCGTCGGCTAGTCCTGTCATTCTTCTCGCATCGATGCAGATCTGCTGCGGTGCAAACGTAAGGACTTCTACCAGGTGCTTTTTGTAAACTGCGTCTCAAATCGAAACCCGAACTGCTGCATGACGCAAACACACTTAAACACACCACATTATGAATGCATCCGGCCTGGAACTGACTCGGGGAGCTGAATTCGCCCACGCTGGGCGGCCTGATGTGCTGGGCCCCGGGAGGCTGAACACTAAACACATCTAGCGTCCATGCATTCAAAAGTCTTCCGCTTTAAGCAGTTGATACCGTGTGCTGTTCTAGACAATTTTATACCTCTACGATCATGTGACCATGAAGTCTAATGAAGCTTTTTTGGCCTTTTGGCCTTTGGCTGCGGCTTTACACCTTGCGGCTTTTGGCTTGTGGTATCTGGCTCTTAGTCGGTCTTGGGCTCCAGGTCCCGGGGTTGAGCAGACACGAGAGGATCGTCTGAATTGGTGCACCGAGACGCAAAAAGCACCATCCCTGAGATTCTGTAAAGGTTCCGTCCTGGTCAAGAGGGGGGCCTTGCTCAAATCCTACTACTTAAGCAATTGCATGGCACGCAACATCCTTCCCGCAAGACAGAACGAACAAATGTAGGGGTATGCAGGTCCAGGCTCCCCCAACCCTGACCCGTAAAAGACACAAACACACACACACACACACACACACACACACACACACACACACACACACGGACACACAGAGAGTCACTCACGCTTGCCAAAATCCGTGAAGCTCCGTTTGTGCCCTCATACCCTACCCTGCTGTGGCTGTCCCGGCCTCCCTTGCAGCTTGTCGACACCATAGCCCGCCGCCTGGAAGGCTATTGAACTATTCGGCGTGATGGTTTGAGGCTGTGTGCTTGGGAACGAAGGCTTACATACAAGTAGTGTCTGCCAGATCTTGAGGAGTTTGAGTTTAAGGTCCAAAGCATACCAACTTTTGGCCACACAGCTCAATGTTTGCGACCACCAGCCCCTTTTTGGCTTTTGTTTTGAGCCAGGTGCCCGGACATGAGGTCTTGAGTCTGATGAAGTACGGGCTTCAGAGTCGGAAAACCGCCCAGCATCACTATCACGCAAGCCTCCAAAACTCCGGACTGCAAGCCTGTGTGGACACCCAACGACACAGACCATGACAGCCAACAGAGTTTGGAATTCCGACTCCTAGAACACCCCCCAGGCCCACGGTCTGAAAAGTGCACAATCAGCCATAACGTCAGGAATCCTGGATCGAAGATCTGGACATGCCAAGTTTACGATTAAGGGAATGCTGGCAAGAAACCAGATCAAAGTAGTTGCCGCCTTCACACAATCTTCGATATGCGAACAAAAACCATCCCTGCCTTTTTTGTCTCCTCACCATACACGTTTCCTGAATCAATCCCTCCTCGGCTTAGCATCGCCCGTCACATAAGGAAATTCCTGGTCTCACCGGCACCTCGGCCTCTGAGCCGCGGAAACGGGCCATCAAAGACACCGACACGACATGGCGGAGTGGTCTTCTGCAACACAGCTGCTTGGGTTCTATGGGTTGATTTTGGCTGCTAAGCTTAAGCTCACCCCGCCTGCTTGCGTCCGCCTACTTTGCCCTGGTCCGCCTTTGACGGCTGGTCACTCTATGTTTTGATTGCTCCTATTGCCTGCACTGTCACGGTTTGGTCTTCTCGTACGACGACATCCACTGCTAAATCTACTTCGTCACTATTGAATTGCTTCTGCGGCTAGTTGCCATAGCAATCGCGCACTGACATCTTCCAGAGGGGTTCCACTGTGTCAAGGTGTACTTTTTGACAACGTGTTGGGATCTAGTTTGAAGCAGCCGATAGAAAGCCTATGTTTCCGGTCAAGCACAGCTGAAACTGTCGACGGCTTTGTTGCCCCTCGAAGCAGAACACTGCAAGAACGCTCTGAATGCAGAACTGGATCATGCGATGACTGCCACATAATTAGCGCCATGTGCTTCTATACCCGTGACAAAATACATCCTGTCTCACCGTTGAATCAGATCGCCGAAGGACTGTCTCACTCCGACTGTACTGGGCTTTCGGTGGCTGACCTTTGAAGCCATCGAATTCAAATCGTGCCCATTGAGACAAGCATGGCAAGTGCCATGCCCCATTCAATGCACGAGCAGGCCAAAAATCAAAAAAAACTGAGATGGCTTTTTCACAGCCACCCTCCCCTGCCTTCAGTGTGTAGCACAGCCTGCCAAAGAAAAGCCGAAACAGCCTGACGAGCACTGTAAAGCAATTGCTTATGGAGAGACCAAATTGGCGTAAGGGACTGGCGCTAAGCAAAGCCACTGACAGAGGAACGCCTACACTGCAAGCTAAGCAGCTAAGCAAGAGTGGCTAGAGTGCTGCCCCGATGCACATTGGCCACCTGGGTACACCTGCAAAAAGATCTGCACAAGGTGAGACGTGCAGCGTCACCACCGACGTGGCTTTGGGTAGGGACCTCCTGCTCTCCAACAAATGACGCAGGCTTGCCGACGATCTGAATAAATCTGTATACACTGCAACTCTGAATGTTACTTCGCAGTCGGTAATTAGCCCACCTTGACGCCCTAGGCCCTAGGCCCTAACATTGTTGGCGTGCAACAAATTCTGCATCTCAAGCTGGCACCCCCGCCGGGCGACCTTCCACTGCCAGCTCCACCTCCTGCAGCAACGCCAAGCTGCGCAGGGGCTCCGAACGCAGGTGCAGATGCTGGACCAAGCCGGCCGCCGCGTGGGGCGACAGCACATGCACCGTCTTTGCGCTGTCTCTGCAGGCACGGCCGTGGGCCTCGAAGCCCTCGGTGAGCTGAAGTCCTCGTGGGCAGCTTTGGGGCCCAGGACAGAGCTCCGGGCCCATGGCCGCCAGCGCCTCTGCGGCCACCTGCGAGCCTTCCAACTGTGAGGGCTCCGCCACGGCAGCGAGCTGCTTCTTCAGGCTCTGCCAGATTTCGGGCAAGGGGACGTACTGCAAGCGCTTCAATTGCAGCTGGCGCTCCTGGTAAGATGCCACGGCCTCAGCAGCTTTCACCCCCAGTCGTCGAAGCCCTCTAAACCCTGGCCACACCGGCCTGGAAGGTAATCGCCTGCTGCACCAGGGGCCATGCAGCACGGTCCAGCAAGGAGACGGCCCGACCGTAGAACTGCTGCACCAGCCGCTGCGTGTCGCCACACAATGGCTCCATGTCCATGTCCTCCTGGGAACAGTTCAGGCTTCTTCCCACCGAGCCCTCTGCTGCACCCGCCGCCCGTCCTTGGCAAAATCCACGAGGCGCAACAAGAGCTGCTCATTCTTCAGGGCGATGAGAAGCCGCTCGGCACCGGACACCGTGGCGGCCCAGGCCTCCAGCAAAGCCTGCAGTCAGGCACGCGGACGGGCTTGGGCTTGTGAGAACCTACAAGGGCAGGGACGCCCTGCACTTTCTACCAGCTTTCCTGCCTCCTGGCTTCTTTCCTCGGCCCACATCGCACGCTGCCAGCTTTCGCGCATGGCTTTGCTGTCCCTGTCGCATTGAGAGAAATTCTGGGCCGACACGACGGCGGAATCCATCAGCTCAAGAGCTCTCATCTCCAGCATGCTGTAGGTGCTGTGCTTCTCATGGACGTGGAGGAAAGCCTCGACCAATGGAGTGGACACAGACTTGAAGCCCATCTGCACATGCAGTGATTGCATCGTCTTCGCGCGCTCCCGATGCCGGGCCACCCCAGAGCGCAGCACTTGGAGCTTGCTTGCCACCTGAGACTCCTGCGGAGCACCTGCACGTAGCCGCTGCTGAAAAGCGGCGGTGAAATGGTGCAGCATTCCCCTAGCAGACTTCAGCCGCAAAGGCCAGGTTTCTTTCGAGGCATTCACTACCAAGGCAGCAATGCGAGAGTACAACTGCTCACCGGCAGTTGCATGCCAGGTCAGAATCTCTCTCGGCTGCACTTTTGCCATGTCCTCAAAGTCGATCTTCTGCAGATCCTCGAGCAGTGTACTGGCCTCCGGTGCCGGAGCATCGTGCTTGTTTCTGCCGTCGTGGTCCTTCTTGGCCAAGGTCCCAATCGCCCAGAGGATGTACTCGGTCTGGTAATTCAGCAAGGCCTGAACTTGCGTATGCGTCGTAGATATTCCGGAGAGAAAGCAGAACACAGAGACAGAGAGAGAGAGAGAAAGAGAGAGAGAGAGAGAGTCAGCTGCCACTTCGTACTCTGCCAGCGTCGCAAATCACCTAGAGATACCTGGAGAGACCCCAGACTACCCAGCTGGGCCCCTTTCGCGCACGGAGCCGGCCTGGAGGTTCTCGAGAAGCACCTGCTGAGAGTCCGAAAGGCTCTCGAGGATGGCTGCGGTGCCCTCTCGCACGGAGTTCTCCACGCAGAAGAGGTCGCACATCACCTCCACTTGGAGGGGCAGGGGACTTCGCAAGTCGTTTATAAGTAGGATTATGATTGGGCTAACTTCCATTTAGGGTACTTATAACTCTACTTGTAACCTACTTACTAAATCCCCTGCCCCTCCAAGCAGGCAGGTGCGCTCCTACCAGATTCAAGTCTTGAAACGATGCAAACTGTCATCACCCACCCACACGATGGCAAGTATTTGTACGAAAGTTAGCTTCAAGCATCCAGGTTTCTTTCGGAGTATCACCGTCTGAAGTAGAATTATGCCGTGCAGCTCTCACGGCCGAGAGGTCCACACAACGCAGGAGCAAAGTGCGTAGCTGGAAGGTCCCTCGCTGTACTTATGTCTCTTTGACCGTCAAACAGTTCGATGATGCTGTTGAGCAATATGTTTTCATTCCAAGCAACGGCTACCACCTAGTGCCTAGTAGTGTATACAGTAACGGTTCCGGCCCGGAACTGTCAAGACTGGTCCTGATGAACCTGACAAAGGCTCAAGACTCGGGTTTCCAGTAAGGCGGTAAGCAGCCAGGCTGCGAAAGAGCTTGTGCCAGGGGGATGGTTGTAGTGGTGTCTGTTTGCGGGGGAATGTATAAAGCGTTCGTCAAGTAGTTGAGTATGCCGGGCTTCAGTTGACTTGCAAGCCCAAGGGCTCTTCCTAGAGGCGGAGTTCGTGAGTGAGCATTTCGGTTAGGTCTCTTAGCATTGGGAACTGGCTAAAGAAAACTGTCTGGATGCTTCAGTCAAGATGGGTCTGTGAACTAGTGCTTCTGTGTCAGAGCAGGCGGTAGACAGGTAACGGAGGTGAGGGCTTCAGCACTGAAGGAAGCTAGACTGGAAAAGCCCGACCAGCACCTTCGACAGGCCAAACTGCAGTGGCACGCAGTCATTCCACGAGGCTTCGGCCAGTTTTTTGTCGAACTCGTAGATGGGCGCCTGCTTTCGGCGGAGTCGGGCTGAGTCTTTGAGTTGCGCAAACTGCAGGGCCCCCTTTTCCCCTCGCCTCGAAGTCGGGGAGCGTTTTCTTCTGGATCTCCTTAGCGATTTTCAAAGGCGACTCTTCCCCTTTGGCTGCATCCTCCGCAGCTCCCTTAAACTCGTCGTAGTACCCCAGGCCGGTGGATACGCCCCCGAGGATGGATTGGACACTCGAGGCGATCGTCTTGGTCAGCTCGCTGTTCTTGGCAACCACCGGCTCAGCTTGGCTTACGTCGAACATGTTCCCGTCGGTCTGAGTTGCCATGTCTCGAGCATCCTGCTGGTCCTGCTGTGCTGCCTGCTGCACCCGTTCGTCCAGGGTCTCAGCAGTGGTCGCCTCTGTCCGCACGGTGGTGTCCTTCACGCTCGCTTCACCCGAGGCTCCCCAGCTGCCCCAAGGAATTGCTCCAACGATGGCTGCAGCAAGCGACAGCGAAGTCTCAATGATATTCACCCTCAGATGCACTGTGCACCGCATCTGCGCACCGCATGACAGGTTGCAGCCCAGGCGCGTCTTCGAGTCTTTCGCTGCTTCTGCTTTCGCCTTGCCCGTCGAGTACTCGGCCATGCTGGAGAGGTACCGCCGCGCTGTGTCACGGTCGGCGCAGGACCAGAACGACTTCTCGGTGATTCCCTTCGTCTCCGGCACGCCCTGCACAGCATTCTGCTCTGCTCCGTTGCCCCTAGGCTGATTAAACCAGGAACACATGCCCCAAGCCCCAAGCGAACAGGGGCACAGCAGCGCACAGGGATTTCGCAAGCAGGGCTTTCCCGTGCCTTCACGAGTTCCGCATGGAAGGTGTGGTAGCATGGGTTGGTGTCTGAGATGGAGCCTTTGAAGAGGCTTGGGTTCTGCAGGAAGGCCGGATTGCAGTACGCCTTGTAATCAGGCTGCACCGGCCGGAATTGGACGAGCTTCGGGTACGTGGGCTTCTTCTTTGGGAATGGGCTCTGCACCTTGGGCTTCGCGGCCTCTGTCGTGAGCGCCTCGATCTTAGTTGCGGAGAACTTGGCAGTCGCCTCTATCTCCAGCGGTGACACAGCGTCGCTCTCTACGGAAGCGTACTGCTCCCGGCCGTGACGCAAGACCCATGCGCCATCAAACTTGTCCCAGCTCAGGGTCCAATTGAAGTCCATGGAGGTCCCTGGCGCAGATAAGCGTCTGATTGTAGGAAAGCCTTTGTTGCTTACGATGACCGTGCTCGTGCTATAAGTCTTTTTTTGTATTGCACGACACAGACTCATGAGTTCCTTTCTGGGGTGTGGGGCAGTGTAGAGGGCAACAGGCCTGGCTCTCCCAAGGCGCCGATCTGCGACTTCCGGTACAGGGCCATCCCCGTGGAACCCATGGCCGCAGGGCAGTAGTAGCCTTCCCAAGTCGCATGGAGCTCCGAGCTCTCCGGAACACTGTAAGCCCTTAACCCTTCGGGCTTACTCCCTAGACACCAACGTGGCCTTCGAAGCCGTCATAGAGCCGTGCTTTCCGCGGATCTGGGGTCAGCTTGGCGCCCATGGGCTTCTGAAGCCTGCACGGGTCATGATCACTAACATGCTTAGATGCACTCACAACGGAAACTCATCGTGTGCAATATTCTGAAGGATGTGACATGCTGCGACAAAGGACAGTCATACTGTGTTGGATAGCAATCGCGGCATAACTCCACTGCCCTCCGCCAGCGCAGTTCCTGCCTGCAGCAGCCCAGCTTGAACTGGTTGCCGCTGTAGCTGAAAGCGTTCACCACGTGGCCCACCTGGCACTTTGCTTCCCCTCCAATCTCTGAGAAACCATTGAGACTGCTTTCACTTCTACAGCGCCGGCCTCGCAGTGGCTTTTTTCGGGCTGCGCACAGGCCGCCAGGAGGCTAGTCTTGCGGCAGAAGACCTGAAGCCCTGTCCAAGTGGCCGGGCCTCCCTTCTCGCTGAGCTCGCTCGTCCCGCTCTTCACGGGAATCCCGGGCAGGTTGTACCAGCCGCTGACTGCAGTGCCAGCCGGACAAGCCGCGCTCCCCGAGAAGGACGTGAAGTTCATCTCGTCTTCCGAGGCGCCGATGTGCAAGCAGTGAGGCAGCGTCTGCCCCTCGGAGACAACTACAGCCTGCGGAGGGCAGCTGAGGCCCCAGAAGGTGTCCTGCACGTTGCCGGGCATGGGAGCATGGGAGCATGGGCAAGCAGGCACAGGAAACAGGAAGAGAACCGAGGTGAGAGGCGTGTGTCAACTTTTTGGCCTAGAGAGCAGGAGAGCGGGAGGGCGGGTCCCCGTTCTTCGGGACGCTGAGGAATCCGACGGCATCAGCCCGCTCAGCACCAAAACCGTGGAAGAGGAAGGGCCACTTCTCTGGGCTCCCGAAGGCGACGCTCGCGTAGGCCTGGTCCATCATCATGTCTGAGAAGCTCTTCATCGTCAGGCCTCGGAGCCCAGACACGGGCTCAGCTTCCGACCTCCCAAGACCGAGAAGAGATGCAAGATGCGACCCCTCTCTCTTCCCCTCTTTTAGCTGGCCTTGGGAGCTTCTCCATCGACGTGTTCATGAGCAGAGGGCACACCTTTTCGACGGTCACGTTGGAGCCCGTGGCATAGGCCCCCTGCAGATCACTCGGGCTGACAGAGGCCTGGAAGGCACAGAGGCGGCTGGCCCCGAAGGTTGCCTCCAGCTGGCAGACGAAGAGCACCTCTTCCTTCTCGCCGGTCCTCTCCAAAACTTTCAGCTGGGGCACGTACTGGTAGCCCTGCCTGGGAAGGGAGAAGCCAAGGAGGGACGGAGAGGGCCTAAACTGCCCAGGGGCCTAAGCCCAAACCACCTCTCTTTCCGAAGCGCCTCTGCTGCACGGAAAGCTCGGAAGCGCTCTGAACCTGTAGCGAAAGATTCCTGGCTTCGGAAATCCCTCCGGACTTGTTGAAGGTGCTCTCGTTCAAGTCGACGAAGAGGGATGCTTGGCATGCCTGGCAGCTCGACAGCTCCTCCAGAAGAGCCGAGGATGCTTTTGCCCTTGACGACGATGGCAGCGCATCCATGGCCCAATTCACGAAGGCGGGCGAGGACGGGTCGTCGCACTCGTACAAGTATACGGAGTCGCTGGGACTCAGGCTCTGGATCCCTGATACACAATGGACTCTGGAATCGTCCTCATGGCGGGCCCACGTCAGCCCGGTCATAAAGGAGCCTTGGAACGTGCCCAGATCGTTGTCATCATCATTGTCGTTCCCATGTTCGCAGGAGTAGATCCACTTGTCCCCTTTTAACGTGGCCCTCAGCTCGTAGGTGTGCCACCGGTTAAACCACACGTAAGGTGGAGGCGACACGTCGCAGCATTGCCAAGACAAGGTCTGCGGAGCAAAGTGATGGCCGTGAGATGGCAGCGCAGCGGTAACGTCATGAAGGGCCTGGCCGTCCGGGCACTCCATGGTTACCTCACTCGCAATTTCCGTCAGCGTCTTTTCGAAGGACCTGCACCCGCCCCCAACATAAGACATATAAAGGAAGGTTTGCGTGGCGTCATCCCAGTTTCCGCATAGCACGAAGTTTTCGAGGTCATGATCGCCTTGTGCATAAAGCCCAGTCACGAATGTATCGAGGCACCCGGCTGACATCCACGGACCTTCGTTGTTGAAGCTTGGGTCGTCGTTGACTTCCAGCGGGGCTTCCCCTGGAGATGCCACGCAGTAACCCCAGTGCACGCTCTGAAGCTTCACCGTGCCGCCATTCCATGTGTCGGGAAGAATTCTCCAGAGAGCCGCGTCCGGCAAGCTTTCGGTGGTGCGCAACAGACCGACCTCGGAGGTCGAGACAAAAAGCTCCACGTACGGATCTAGTGCTCCTGGGTGCTTTAAGGGCATGCGCAGCTGGTGCCTGAGTTGCAGACTCTAATTCCGTCGGTCCAGAGGTAGTAGGGATCCTCCTGCAGGTTCGGATCCGGATAGTAGGCGATGGTGCTCCCATTCGAGAAATCCTCGATGACAAAGCCACCTTCGCACGGTCCTTCTGCGATAACAATTGCCCCATCCCGCACGGTCAGGCATATCGAAACGTATTGGTTCGACTGACTCAAGGAATACGCCGGCCGCACCGGCTCGGACTGGCGTTCGGGTTCAAACTTCATCTGCACCAACTGCAGCTCACTGTCGTCTCCCTGCACCGCCACGGAGAAGTTCCAGGCACGGTCCGCCGTGTCCACTATGTCCATGCCGAAGATGCAGTTCCCGGAACTGAAGCTCCTGGAGGAGAAAGAAGCAAACTCAAGCCTAAGCCGACACGAAAACAAGCTCTGATGGCAGCTGAGGTGCCAAAGCTGCCAAAGGCCGAAGGCATCGCAATCGACCATCTGAAAGCCACCGGGGTCTTTCTGGATGTCTGGGGCGAACACACATTTGGAGCCAAGCCTGAGGCGCTGCCTCTC
This sequence comes from Symbiodinium sp. CCMP2592, assembly GCA_905221615.1. NCBI lineage: Eukaryota > Dinophyceae > Suessiales > Symbiodiniaceae > Symbiodinium > Symbiodinium sp. CCMP2592. The sequence continues at coordinate 6,361 of CAJNDT010000745.1, read as the reverse complement.
GAGATGCAACGCCCCTGGATCCGTGCAGCTGCAGATCGCGAGCTTGCCCTGCTGGTACTTGAGGCAAGCATCTGATTCTCCTGTCACATGGAGTCGCGACTGCACATCCTGGTAGAACGATGGAGTTTCACCACAAGCTGAGAGCACGATCTCTTTCTTCGAAATGCACACATGCATCCAAACCTCAGCTTGCACCAGCACCTCCAAGGGAGAAGCCGTCTGCTTGCTGGCGGTGGCACAACCCGGCCCTGCCGTCGTGGCATGGGTCACTTGTATTCGCCGGTGCTCCAGAAAATACACTTCAGGAAGCGTGATTTCGGTAAGGCGCCGCAGGCTTGGCGTCCTGGCAACGAGAGCTCCTACAGTATCCCCGAGTCTTCCACGAGGCTCTCCAAGCTTCAAAAGGTTCTTAATCCTAAGTTGAGGGTTCAAACTCATTGTGCCACAGAGTAATGGCATCTGACAATATGATGGATTGACACTCTCGCGTCCCGAGCTGGATGCACTGCAGGCATGTAAGGTTCTCGAGGTGCTGCCACGCACCCGGCTCCCCGACCCATTTGCCGCTGACGCAGGTGAAGACCGCCGAAGGCCACGGACCGTCCCATTTCAAGCCGTTCTCTAGCCTGGAGAACAAGCGACCAGTGTAGTTGCAACCGATGGAAACCTGCGAACCTGATGGGAAGTCTTCGGGCAAAGGCACCTTGCTCATTCCTGTGGCAGCGTACGAGCTGCTGGATTCCAGGTACCTGAGTCACGGTCTGTAACGGACACAAGCCAACAAAACCCCTGCAAGAATTCAAGAGCGTCCAATGTGCGACTCTTGCAAAGACATGCCGAGCGACTGGCACCGCTGGCATTGCCCGGCCTGCTCTCCAGAGATCTGCTGCAGTGCGTCGCATGCATCGTATTGAGCCTGGAAGAGGCAGTGGGGAATGCTGGATGGCGATAAGCTGAGATAGCTGCGGCGCTTGATCTTCTCCCAGCATTGCTCGGGATCCGCGATGCGACAGAAGTTTCCCGTGGGAGCAACACCATACAACTTGTTGACCAGCTGCAGGTCAATCTGCTGAAGGTAATCGCAACGCCGGAAGAGCGTGCAGCTCTCTGAAGCAACACCGAGTTGGTAGAAGCTGCAATTGCTGTTAGCGTTACACGCAGTTGCACAGCTCGCCAGAGTCGCAGCAGCGAAGTGGTGGATGCGAGAGATGTGCTCGCATGTGTAGGGCCCAGAGGAGATCAGCTGGTCTTTGACGGAGCCGTTCTGGGAGTTCAACACATGGAGACACTCCGAGATTAAGACTAACCGTATTCTGTACTAAACATATACTTACCAGCATCATGAGGCTGAGGCCCAGGCGTTGAAGGGACCGACCCTGGGCACGGCCGCACTGGAGGACTCGGTGACTGGGCTCGTTCGGGCGTGCTGCTCTCCGAAGCATTCGCATGGATCCAAGGAGAAGTGCTCTGAGTCTTCCACGGAACCGACGACGAAGCCCGCAGATGGCTGCTTGCACGTCGGCATGGCCAGAGAGAGCTCCGCCGACTGGAGAGCCTTTGGCTTCTCGATTGTGTCGTCGAGTTCCGACGGGAGGAGGCGAAGGTCAAACTTCTCTGAGCCGTTGCTGAAGGCACCGGCCTACAGCTGCACAAAGCTGCCCTTTCCAAGGTTTCTGAGGCCCTGAGGCGAAAAAACGAGGCTCTGGCAACAACGTCTTTGTCGATGCAGGCCACGGCTGCGCCGAAGTACTCCGGCGCCTTCAAAGAGACTTCCGGAAAAGCGGCTCTCAGTGTACGATGCGAGAAAAGGCACAAACCAGCTGCCTTCATGCTTCCGTTCTGGAAATCCGAAACGTTCGCATGCAAAAGCAGCCAGGACGAAGCATCGCAGTTCTTCGGCAGCTGGATCTCCGCGAAGCTGCGATGCACCAGGTGGAGCTGGAGCTGCGGCGTGAGCCCTGCACGAGAGTACGACACCTCCAGGGAACCCAAAAACAGCATTGCGAGGGCTCCCAGTGAAACCTAGGGCTCGTTGCTCTCTAACCAACAAGTTCCAGCAGGGAAGCTCTAACCAGGCCACCTGGTCCCTGTAATCGTTGGAGGGCTCCAAAACGCCCTGCAAGTACCTGGCACCCTTGGACGTCAGGTTTAGGCCCGTGTCTTCCTCCGAGCAGTTTTCCAATCGCAGCAGCACCGAACCTGTGAAGGCTTCGCTTTCCCCGTCGCTCACCATTACGTGGCAGCCAGGACTCGCATCACGAACCGCCGCGCAATCCGCACGTTCGCGGCATAGCGCGAGGCAGGCCGCCATGCTGCTGAACTGCTTCCAGCGGAAATGGCCTGACACCTGAGCCGGGACCCAGCACATGTCGTCCACGACGTGCACTGTGATCTGTGCCACCGGCAGGACCTTGTCGTACAGGCTGCCACCGAGAGCCACACTGCAGTGAATCTCCAGGCTGCCTCGGCCTTCTGCGGAGAGGGCCATTTCCAGCCGCGGAGTACCCGAAACGAGGCCGCTGCGAGGGTCCAAGTTGAAGGCCGAAAAGCCATCGCGGGTCAGGTCCCCCGTCAGACGAGACCAGGCATAGGTAGCGGCCTTGCCGTCTGCGTCGCGGCACTGAACGTCCAGGAGCCTCTGCTGGTCAAGAAGCCAATTTCACGAGTACCTGCACCTATCATTAGACGTTCCTCCTTTCTGCACATGTTATACAGTTATACCTGTTATACCTGATTCTTGATGCTTGTGCAGGGACTCTGGGGGCAGCGACGGTGAGACCACGAAGCGCTGCCCGCTGCTGGCATTCTCCAGAACCGGCAACTTCCAGCTCTCACCTTCGCCGTCGTACCAGCGAAGGCCCTCCACCTGTTCCTGCAGCCGCGAGGGCTGCAATGGGACGCCGTTGCGAGCTTGCACTGAAGCCACCTCGTAGACGCCTGCCTTCCACAGCCTCGCTTGGACTGTTAAGAAGCTGGTGGAGGCGGTTGAGGCTGGCAAAAGCGCGGCTTCCCGCGCCGATACCTGGCAGCTGCACGAGGGCATGCCACCAAATCGGGAGAGCGTGGGCATCTCCACGTGCTTGCTGAAGCCGAGACATTTGCTGAGAATTGTGCCGTCCGTCCGAAGCTCAAGCCAAGGGCATGACGGGTTGCAGACTAGCTGGAAGTTCTCCCACTTCTGCCCGGACTGGACGGGGAAGCCTCCTGTTGCTGGTATCGTGTCCAAACCCCAGTACCTGAAGGCCAAGACCTGGTCGCCGTAGGAGAAATTGGAGACCGGCACGCTGAAGGACACGGGGCTGAAGATGCCACGCATCGGATCCTGTGTTAGCATCACCGAGCACTTCAGCCGCGAGGAGGATGAAACCTTTCCTGACACTTCGCCCGACCCTGCGATCTGCAGGACGGACTCTGCCAAGTTGCAGGCTCCGACTTGGGTGCTGAAAGCCTGAGGCTCTGGAAAAGTGTCGATGCTCTGGCCAAAGTACAGGGATTTGCCCATGAATGGCACCCTGGTTGGGGTCGCGTGCACACTGCCCCCGCCACAGGCACAGCACGCCTCACTGGCGCTCAAGCCCCGGAACGGCTCCTCGTCATGGCTTGAGCAATAGCCGAGGCTTTCGTAATCTCGGCAACTCAGACCCTGTGCATCCTGCCAGCCAGGAACATCATCACAAAGGAAGCACAAGGAGACGTTGAGGATCGGAATCTCTTGGTGGACATAGCCAGCAGCACACTCTGTGCAACGCCCCTTGGCGACTTTGCGGCAGCCTCCACAGTGGATGCCGGCGTCACAGCATGAGAAGCTGTAGGAAGTCTCTGAAAAATCTCCGATGACCATCTGTCCCGGTGGACAAGTCACCTTCTCCGGGAGGATCCTCGCAAGCTTCGCGTCGACCAGCCGCTTCTGCGTTTGCTGCGCCCAGGAAGGCCTGGCCCGCCTGGCCTTCAAACACCTCCCCCCGCGGAAGCGCGCGCCGGGACTCAACCACATTGCGCCAAGCTCCGAGGCCGAGGCTGAGCCGGCTGAGCTGAGATCCTCCGAAGCCTCAGTCTGCTCCGTCTGCAAAGCGACTTCGGGGCCAAGAGGCCCGTCGACCAGCCACTTCGGCCGCTTCTGCAAAGCGCAGCTGAGATCCGGAGACTCTGCGAAAGCTGCAGCCAGCATGGCCACGCACAACGCCAGCAACGCCATCCGCGAGCCCATGGCTCTGCCAACATGTGCCGCGCCCGCGCGGCTTCGAACCGAACTCTGCGTGCCAGTCGTGCTCATGCCTCTGCGCTATTCTACAGCATATGTCATCTACACCATGCTTGGCCACACGCGCATGCACACCCATGTCTTTTGCCGGCTAAATGGCTAGACTCGCGTCTGCCGAGTCATGGCCGGATCGTCGCTTTGCTCGGCGCTTCGGCTCCTTCCAGAACGGCATCCAAATCCAGCACGGCCCCGAGAACCCTCGGCGATCGGCTCCCAGGTTGAAGTTTTGCCGCCCCTGCCGCCGGGGCCCTGCCTCCGTCGTGATCACCGTGAGGCGCTTCTCTCGGCATGTGCCTGCAGCAGGCGCAATGCCGCTGCGTGGCTTCGCTGAGGCTGTGACGTTGACGGCAGAAAGCTGCAAAGGCCAGAACCGCCTTCGTCTGTGCCGTCGGTCCTCGGCTCCGGCACTGCCTGGAAAACGAAGTTCGGGATTCATGCTTTGGCATCACACCAACAGAACCGTGTAGAATCAAGCTTCACGCGAATGGATCATGCAAAACCCTTGTGACCGTGATCTAGCTTGTATCGATCATTCATACCCAGAGGTGGCGGACACGATGCAGCAGAACGAGAGCCGTGCGCAAAAGTGCGGGAGGCCGCTCTACTGCTTAGTAACTGGCGACTATAGATCTAGGTTGCATGAATGATGCATGATGATGCGACTCTGTAATTGAGTTTCGACGTTTGTGAGGTCATGCTTTTGCAAGCCATCTCTCCATCATTCCTTTCAGCGGTCATACTGGACAAGCACCGAGACAGAGAGAGACTGAGACAGAGACAGATGCTGGGGGAGCACCAGCATCTCAACAGTTGACAACAGCAAGTTCTTCACGGAAATCTTTACAAACTTTCGTACCGATGTTGCGGTTGCGACCTGAAGGTCTCTCGAATCAAGTTCTTGGATCATCGGGCGAAGCAAGCATTCAAGGACCATGATTTGCTGAGGGTTCCGGCTCTTCTGGTGGGTGAGGGCTTACAATATTTTTAGCGTCTTGTCAGGTTCATAAGACCGCGATTTCAGATCTTGTCACGACTGCGAAGCCCTGAGCCCAAATCCACCCGAACGCCGTCGCACAACTCCAGCAATGCCTCCAGAGAGGCGTGACACAATGCAGCCGTTGAAGTTCCAGCCACAGCTTGCATATTGGACCTGGCGTGAGCAGGACCGCAAACAAAGCCTGAAGTGCGCAAAACAGCTGAAGTTCAGACAGTACGAGTACTGCTCCGGAATCAGCCAAACCGGGTGGGGAGAAGCTGGCGGCAACATTGGCAAACAAACGGAGAAATAGTAATCTGCGTCTTTATTTGTTGGGTTATCTGCGTCTTTATTTTTTGTGTTATCTGCGTCTTCATTTTTGGGGTTCTCTGCGTCTTTATTTTGGGAGCTATCTGCGTCTTTTTGTTGGTTTTATTTGGCACCTAGTGGGTTTTCTCGCAAATCACTCGGTTAGTTGCGCCTTCATTTTTTGTGTTATCTGCGTCGTTTTGGTGTTATCTGGTACTGGCTGCGTTTTCCAGCAAATCATTTGGTTATTTGCGCCTTTGTTGTGTTTGATCTGCGTCTTTGTAAGGTTTGGATATTAACTCCAAAATAAGACACACATACAAACAGTAGAAAAAACAGTAATAAACCTGTACACAACTAAAACCCATATGAAATTGCGATTCCGGCGCATTACGTATCTTAAACACTCACCCCCTCATTTGGCGATTCCGGCTATCATATACCTTAGACATGCCAGACCATTGGGGTTCGTCATATATCTTAAAAACGTCCCCCGTTGGACGATTCCGGCTTATCATATATACTTAAACACGCCCCTCATTAGGCGATTCCGGCCAGCAAAAACCTTCAACACGCCACACGAGTGGGGTTCATCATCTATTTTAAACACTTTCATGGGACCTACCACGTTTCGGGCTGATCATTAGGATATTTCCGTTTGCTCTTTTGGGTTATCTGCGCACATTTTCGCCCGTTTTAGAGATTAGCTTAACAATCCAACAGAAAATCAATACTGAAAAAGAGAAAACTCGTTAAACAACCAAAAACAAATGAACCACGCCGGACTAGTGGGGTTCATCATATATCTTGCTAGT